>JASCZW010007382.1:0-67988 GCA_034211315.2 Aedes japonicus
TGCCGATGTGAGATGTTGAATGGTTTAACTGGCTGGTTTACATAAGTTTGACTCATTCGAAGATATAAAAACACTTCGTCTTAAAAAAGGGCCTTGGTTGTACTTGCCTGATGACATATATGAGTTTGAAGGATTGTAGCTTGCTTCAAAACAAGAGCATTGCTGAAAATTAAAACATTGAAAATACCAATTTAATTTATTAATTTAGGGCTTTACGTAATTGTATGCGGGTTTGTTGCCGTGCAAAAATATATATAAAAAAATATAGTGACGTTGAGGCACTATTAATGAGGCCTGCGCAACTCAATGAATATGGGGGGAAATGAACGACAGTCTTGCCTTTATCGAGCAACACGCTACGGATTGAATGGAAGATGCGGAAGAGAAAGTGTTGAAAGCCCGTCAGAGGTGTAGGCACAGACGTTTACGTACCGAAATGAGCGAGATGCACTGAATCCATGGACGTCAATTTCGCCTAACACGACTGTGTTTGTATCCGCCACTTACATGTACCGATGATGCGGCGCGATCATGATTATCGCGCCAGGCTTATTTACTGTGCGCACTCTGTCGATCTACGGGAGAGAATTTTTGGTTTGTCAACGACCGACTTCATCAGCCAGCGGGGCTTCAGAAGATCATCTATCGACTGCGGATGCGATATTAGTTTGAGATTACGGGCATTCCATACGGAATAAACATGGATTTTCAAAAAACCGTGCAATGCCGCACAAAACACGTTCGAATACGACTTACGGTCAGTTTCGAGGAATCACAAAGATAACAAGCGATTTTCGAGCTGAATCATCACCAGTGATTTATCTGGGCCCGGAAGCAAAATGTCAGATACGTGAGCCGCCCGGATCGATAAAACGCAGAAATCTGCTGTGTCACATGAATTTGATGATAGATTATCTCCAACTGGTAGTAAATCATGATTGACCTTTGATCATGGAAAGCCGTGAAAAGAAAGACCTGCCCGCGTTTCTCTTACCGTTATCAAACATCAAAATCATGATTGAGGCATGGAGTGATGAAGAGGAGATCCATCTACTACCAGATACCAGCAGTCAGATAGTTCATCTCCTGATCAACCAAAATGACATCCGGATTTGATATCTACTCACACCAGAATTTTGCCGACTAAATGTCCTTGACCGCATTGGTGCCTGGGTCAGCCTAACTGAAGACACTGCCTAGGCTGTTCAAGCGTCTCTACAATGCCTATGTTCCAGCCATGACTGCGCTCTGCGTTCCAGTAATGGATTTACAGCACATACATATAGTGTTGACATTCAGTATTCCAGCAACGTGTCCTGCCCATTGCTCCAGTTTAGGTTTGCCTGAAAACTTGATTCACTTCATAGAGTTAAAAAGCCACCACGGCCAGCCTTCTTCTTCCACGCTACCATATATCCACTATACATGTCATAAATGTTGAAAACCCCAAATTTATAGGCCCTTTCCTTGAGATATCCTGATGTCTTCCTGAATGATTCATTTGATATGTCTTAGTATATGAAACGCGCATTTGTTTACCATTCTGTTAGTCTTGGGTATTCAGCAGGCACGCCTTCTTGCACGATATAACTAGATGTCACGAAGACGAGTACATTACACTGAACTATCCTGATCACACTTCTGTTTATCGCGTACCTGAGTTCTCCTGCTCGTAGATACATTAATCTGCATACTTTAATCCAACTTCTTCATTACCATGCCTAGTGCGGCAGAGTAACCATCACGCTGGATTACGACGATTGCCGTCAGCTGAGCAAATGAATTGACTGACGGCGAGTCGCGCTCGGCAGCATTAGATCTCACGTTTTTCTAGCGCAACGTTAGAACAGGGGCGTGAAAAGCCCATAGGTTTGACGAGGTTCTGCCGTGTTTCAACGAGCTTCGAATGCACTCCAACTTAACACAGCACTGTTTACATTGTTTCATTCATACGAGGAAAATCGAATTTATTCAAATATATAAAAATTCTGTTGTACGTATAGGCAGGCAGATGAGGGAAAGCATTGCGTATAGCTTTATTATTACTACTTCTCTCTACTTCTTCTTGAATAAATTTTGTGAATTTATGTTTGCCAAAATTATTATTTTGTGTTATTGTTTGATAGATTAGCCTTCTGCCTTCTAAAGCGCTATATTACACTGATTTGGCACAGATACGTGAAAAGTAAAGCTAGATTTTTTGAAGTTAAAGATCAAAAACACTTCATAGGGACTAGTCCACAAGCTAACCTAACGTATCCACATGTTCTAACTTGATTGACGTTTTTCACGTTGAAAATCAGCGCTCACTCCAATTTCAGTTACAAAAATCTCAACATATTGAAAATGGTTTATATCTCTAACATTGCGTTTCAGTTTAGGTTAGTGTGTCGGAAGGTGTTTCTGAAATAACATATGGCACATTGTTGGTTGAGGTATACATGTGGCGTCGATGAATATCCAACATTTATTCATTAGAATTGTCATATAATTTATCTTTTTTTGATATTACACTATTTCTGATTTGAACTCATTTACTGGTTCAATCAAATGGGATAGTTGTTTATACTTTGATTCACTAGTAGATAGACTGAACATCATGAAATGCCATGACCGATAAGCAAATATGTATGTTTTTCATTAGATGATGCTCTCGAAGGCAACTTTGTTTCGTAAATCCTCAATTTTACACTGTATCAACTTTAGAAGTTTAAGAATACATTTGTACAGAGGATTGATTTGATTTGGGTAAAGAAGGATGCGTGTATTTATTTCGTGCTTCGGCAATTTTATGTTTGTTGATGAAGACCACAGGGAGACTGTCTCATACCAGTTTACATCATATTAATCCGCCGACTACATCAAGAGGTATTGCGATAATTCGATGGATTACACATTGAGTGATGACTCACTAGATATCATCCAATTTGAAGACAGGCGATTCAGAAGACTAGCCAGTACCTGGAAAAGATGCTTTAGAGTGACCGGAAGACTTGAGGTTATAAATTATTGTAATTTCTTCTGAGCGGCAGAGAAAAACGTATTTTATGGCTATCATATACCGACAATTTATTTCGTAGTTACATTTCAACACGATCTCGTAATATGAACAAATGTTCTGTAAGTAATTTGTTATTCTTCATCTGGCGAATGCTATCATTGCAATTGATGAAATGAATTTCATGAATTTCAATCGTACTTGTTGGTATACGCTCGAGTGCTGAAATTCACTATTTTCTTCAATTACATACGAGTCGATACAGAAGATCTGTCAGTCAATCATGCACCATCAAAGAAACGCTCTTTAATGATTAACAAAGACGGCAGCAGCTTCAAACTGTTCTGCGACACGAAAACGTTCTTCTCTGTGTCATATGCGCTCGTGTTTGTACGTTGCTGCGTGGCACGATACAGCGTACTTGAAAAGAAATTTCCACGAATTTAATGAAGGATTTACAATTTGTTACTTGATTTAATTAAAACGAAATTTGAATTTCAGTGCAGCTGAGAGCGCGAAGGTCATTTCGCAAGTGGCCAAAACGATACCGCAGCGAATACTTGACAATATCACAGTACCTGGCATTTGCCAAGAGATCATGCGAAAAACCCAGAGTTTATGTGCCCTTGTTTTTATCAGTTGAATATACACACCTGACGGCCATTACAGCACTTTAGTGCTGCAGAGAAGATATCTATCTGCCGATTACAAGGAGGGCTCATCCCTGCTCACATGGAACTCGAAAATTTCATTTCCATTGTCAGTTTGTTATCGCCGTATAATGTTACGTTCAGGAAACCGCCGAAGACGGCGTAATTATCCCCCCTTCATCTTCCTTCCCTCAAAAAATTTCATTTGAAATCAAGCTACGCCTTACATGATTCTCCATCCAATAGTTTTTCAGTACCATTCCGTAATTGATGATCAACCACTAAAATCTAGAACTAGTCCAAACGCATTATTCTATTTGTGATCTGATAGGCCGAATCAACGTCGCAGATTTCGGTTAAGATAAATGATAATAACTTGTAGTCAGGAGAAAAATGTTGCCTGGCATTATCCTGGCACGGGCATATTCTTACGTCATCACTTCAGCCGGCGCGCTGCTGAGGAGAAACAGTGGCCGCAAAAGCCGTTTCGACAGAACAACATATAGAGTTGAGCCAAGCCCGGGCGCACAGCGTCTCGGTTTCGCCCCAGATCGATCTCGGCATAATTTATCCCTTTAGTAACCCAACGACTGTCAAGGCGAGCATCTTCCTGCGAACTTTCTCCATGTATGGCATTGAACGATTGATAATGTCGACGAAGACGGCTGCGGCCGGCGCACTGGTTCTTCCATTTCGCACTCACTCAAAGTGTAGCGGACGCACTCTGAGCTTCAAAAAAAAACTCGCATTCATCGATGGTGAGATTGAACTCCTTTCTCTGATTAGGTATTAAATGTGGCCACATACTGATAATATATTACAAGAAATTGTATTAGTAATGATTTATATGTCATGTTAATTGTTTATAAAAATGAACTATTTGTCAACTGAACAAAAGGATGATTAGGAAGAGTCGCCATAAATATCTTTAACGACTATGTTTGTAATGCTAATTATATAAAAGGGGAAATTTATTATACAAATAGTTTGAAATTAGCAGGAACAATCATAGAATAAATTATAAGACAATTTAAACGTCACCTTGGGTTTGAGGCTTCCAAGATGCTTAATAAGTGCATATTCCGCTGAGTACCATGCAGTTATAGTATCACGTGAAGGATGAATATACTGCCAGTAAGTTGAAAACTGTTACTGAACGACTGATACTACCATCTATACAGAAGATAGTACATTGCATGTTATATAATGCGCTTCCAGATACGACATTACTAGAATGCTGTAATGATTGCGTGATTATTTGTTTCCTGGTTTTAATTGCAACATACAGTCATTCATACTGAAGCTTCAGGTATTGTTTTGTCAAGGTTCTGAATATCTAAATATAATGAAATTTGACTAGTTATTTGAAATATCATGCTTTGACACTGTAACAAAAACAAATGCGTATACATCAGTATGTAACGTGGAGATCAACGTTTGGATTACTATAATAGGCCTTCATATTGCTTCGTCTATCTTCAATGAAATATTCGGAAATGAAAAAATCAATAGCGTTCTGAATATTAGAGCTCATTTAAATGTCAGTTCGGAATGGGTCTACAGATGGCTGAGCAGTCTGATGCGACATTATTTGTAACGTGCACAGACACACGTTTTGACACACACACACACACACATATATACACATAGCCAAATACAATGAGCTGAAAGTCGACGAAGTATATCATTTATTCCCGTAACCGGATAAAGTCGAGTTGCCGATTTTACACTTATTAGATGTGGCAGGTAAACATTTTCTATCTGTTTCGAGAATCACTTCACTTCCAAAAATATTGTCGAGATGAGTTGATCGTCACACCAACACGTTTGCGGCGATGCTGCCAAGTGATTTAGTTCAACACTAACTGAACTCATTGCAAGATTCTCAGATGAGTCAGATTTTCTCTCATCTCTTCTATCTACATCCACTCTATCTCTAATTTATTAGCATTTGACACGAAAAAAATATCGTCAACAACTACCTACAATGAAGAAAACACTGAAAGACTTAAAATATTATAAGACGGAAAAATCAAACAAAACAATAAAATCTGCACATAGAATGAATCGCAACAGTAATTTCATGAAGAGATGCAGCTGTGTTTCTTTCGGGAAGTTGTAACTGAATGTTTGCTGGCATTTATCGAAGAAGAAAAATGGAAATGGAAATACTAACGCAGTACCAGAAATGTTTGACATAACTAAATCAAAGCTGTCGATGGAACTGTTAATTACTATTAATAATTCAAGCCTGGAAGAATGATCAGAGCAAACATTATTTGCAACAGCCTTGAAATAACGAGGCATAGCGATTTGTTTCATAGTAGAAATATACAAATGTGCAGCAGGTAAATAGCGTCACTTTATTTCAGAATGACATTTTTCACTGATTTGCAAATATCACTGATGAAAGAATCGATGATCTGACAGTTGAATTCACAGTTTAAAGACATTCTGTCACGATTCATGAGATGCGGTCAACTTCATAACTGTTGCTGCCTTCCAGAAAGTAGAATTTCCTGAACTGTAACGCAGGCGCTGAGTTCATTTGACACACACAAAGTATAATCATTCATAATGCAAAAGAACATACAGAATAAAATCATGGGGTCAGCGCGTTGATATTACACTCTTCTGAAGTAGAACTGGCGATTATATGAATAGGCATGCGTTCTGTCATCATGACGAGATACACACCATCTCATTCATATGTTAACACTGACATATCACCTGATATTAAAGTACTTACGAATTCGACGACCGTCATTTCTTCGTTGAATCCTAGATTTAATATCATGCACCAGTCCAAGGAGAAAACATATTATCGCGCGACAGCCATCTTAACTATAATACGATAGAATGTTCATATTGCATAACACCGAGTTTCATTGCCGGAAATTGCTGTATCGACACGAGGCAAATATCTAAAATGTTCAGGAATGAAGCACAACCACTTGAGGGTGACAGGTCTATAGCGAAAGCACATATAATGACACCACTTGCAATAGGCCTATGAAACATTGTCACGCATAAATTTGAAATCTCGATAGATTACGACGAAAGGTCAAATGCAATTTCATTGTATCATTGGCACTATCGACAATGCATAGATGATATTTAAACGTGTGAAATGATATATACAAATTATTTAAATAAAACGAAATAGTGCCGATGCTTTATTTTGAGGATGATACCTTCGATTAAACAACACTAACAATAACAGAGGGTACCCGTCAGGGTTCCAACGGTTTTTACAGAGTCAGTCTAGGCATGTTTTGACTATTATCTATTATTGCATTTGCTTCATTCTCAGCATCATCATCATACCCACTGCAACTGCCAAATACGAAGAAAATAAACAAAACCAACGCAATGTCGCAGCATATCGGATGCACGTTCCTGACGAATACTGGTACAGAAACACTCATAGATTGCGCAATTTCACATGACTTGCAAGAGATCACGAAAGCGTTAGTTTAATTATAGAAGATCTACAGCGGCAGTGTTCTGGGTCACCATCGACAGTGATGCTCTGAGAAACTACCTAACTATTTCATCAGATGTTACGAAACTACAAACGACAACCGCGGAAATTGATCGATCAGCAGCCGATCTAGTTCATTCGTTTGATCGCGGGTGAATCGTGCAGCACATTTGGAATTTGAGAATTACGTTAACATGTTATGGGGTGAAGTCCGGGGATCACGTTTGAGACAGCATTGCAGTTAACGATGTCTGCCGGCTGAAAAAGAATACCACTATTCGTCTGTCAAAAATGAAGAAAATGGCAGGGCAATGGTATGTTTGACTAGGTTTAACTGAAACTATCTGCAAGCCGGGCTCACGTCAGTTGTGATGTGATTTCAACAAAGCTCAATTTTCGACATGGCGTAGTCAGTTCTGGAAGAAGAACATTTGCTTCAGACGCATCTATAATGTCAACAAAATGAAGATTTTCCCTTTTATTTGATCGAGCTTGAGACATACATATACATACATGTTAGTTGCTACATATACATACATATTGTTACATACAGCACCATAATACCTTGATAGAGTTCCATTAATCCACTGATGGTGCCTACATTCATCAACTGTCAGTTGTTGATACTGATACACATTTTTCATACCAGGAGATCCAGAATTATCATATTTAATTCAGCTCTGAGGAAGACCATTTGTCAATCTCTGAACGGCACACGATGGATTAGATACGTTTGCAGCCGTTTTAACGACTGTTAATGCTAATTATATAAAGGGGGAAATTACATAAATATTAGAAATTCCATATAATCACATAGAATACTATAAGATACGGTCAATTCGTTTATGCCGATTTCGCGGGATCAAGATACGTTAATAGCATACTGCTGGAAATTATCGATATTCCACTTCTAGAGTCGCATAGTGTGCTAGTCCGTTGATGTGCTGTTAACGTACCAGATGCACACAGAACGCGCCAGTATCGATTCGCGTGATTGGTTTTATCGGCCTGCAACTGCAACGAGTATAGCTGTCATCTCATACTTTTGGGTCAGACTTCATGAAGAATTCATCCAACATAATGAAATTGACCAGCATTGTATTGGATTTGATAATCAACAAAATCTGTGTCGGTACATAAATAGCCAGTATAATCGGGAAGATCAACCGCTCTGACACATATAATAGGCTTCCGTTTCACTATACCTGTAACGAAAATAATAGCGTTCTAGTGAATGCGCCATAGACAAGTCACAGAACTGAAATCGGTCTGCTGAAGATGGTGCCGAGAAACGATGACATTATTGCAATGCACACATTACACACACATGAAATATAAAATATTGTGTTTAGTCATGCAATATGATTATAATTCTTCTTCTAATCCAGCATGTTTGGTTTCGTCAATCCAACACCCCATTGATGTAAGAAGGGTAAAAAGGGGAAGCAACGCCAAATGAAAGGATATAAAATTTCCAAATAAGTGTTCAAAATTTCATTATGTTAACTCTCCTTTTACCTCTCTTACATCAATAGAAGGGTATTAAGATCGCTTGAAAACTCGACTTTTTATCCGAGGCTCACAGGGCCGAGTGTCATATACTATCTGACTCAGCTCGACGAACTGAGCACATGTCTGTGTGTATGTATGTGTGTGTGTGTGTGTGTGTGTGTGTGTGTGTGTGTGTGTGTATGTGTGTGTGTGTGTATGTGTGTGTGTGAGTTACAAATAATGTCACATCGGTTTCTCAGCCATCTGTGAACCGATTTCAGTTCTGTTGACGGCAAATGGAAGCTACAACATTCCCATAGAACGCTATTGATTTTTTTTTCATTCGGACATTTCGTTACGAAGATATGAACGAAACAGTACTTGAAGGCCTATTATAATAGTAATCAAACAGTTTAGTCTCCGATTACATACTGAGCTATTTGTGTACCGATTTAGTTTTGTTGGTGTCAAATCAAAGCTATGATATTTCCAAATAACTGGTCAAAATTTCATTATGATTGGATAATTCTTCATGGAGATATGACCAAAACAATACCTGAGAGCACATAATTGTGAGATGACAATATACTCGTTGCAGTGCAAACCGAACAAGACTCAATCACACCAATCGATGCTGCTTGCATTCTATTGTGTCGCATCTGGTGCGTTGTATAGCACATACAGCGGACTAGCTACACTATGCGACTGTATAGAATTAGAGCAGCATCGATTGGCTCGAGTGGTCTGGTTTTGAACTGCAACGAGTATATTCTGAAAATGCTCCATTTACTGTAACTACATAATTTTCAACGAACATGCACTTATTAAGCATCTTGAATCCATATCAATAAACAAAATTGACGTTTAGGATTGTCTTATAATTTATTCTATGGACTGATTATATGGAAATTTCTAATATTTATGTAATTTCCTTTTATATAATTAACATTAACAGGTCGTTAAAGACTATTTATGGCAATATTCTAATCACATCGATGAACACTACGTTCAGGATTGACAAATAGTTCATTTTATAAACTGAATGTATGACATATCGAATATTCTTGGATCTTCCTGAAATTTCTTATGAAAATGTGTATCCAGTACAATATTGGCCACATTTGAGTTCGTAATTCTGATGAAATGTAAGAAGGGTTCAGTCTCACCATCGGTGGATTAATGCGGGTTTTTAAAAAGTTATCACAGCCGAATGTGATTGTAATTTATATATATATATATATATATATATATATATATATATATATATATATATATATATATATATATATATATATATATAAACTCCAATCAAGCAAAAAACTCACCGTGGAAATCGCTGTTTTGTTGACATTATAGATGCGTCCCAGACGAATGTTCTTCTTTCCAAGGGCAGCTTCATACATGTCGAAGAAGGCATTAACTGAAACTTGTTAAATCCCCTGCCTCTAGCAGCTGACGTGGCTCCGGCTTGCGGAATGAAGAGTTTCGGATTGCGCTTCTAAAATCCGGCCATACATTCGCACCCTGCCATTTTCTTCATTTTGTTGAACGGATGGGCAATCTTATTTTTTCAGCCAGCTTACGGACATCGTTCTTTGCAATGCCGTATAAACGTTTCTCGTGATCCCAGTTTCGACTTCACCACCTTTCCCGTAACATGGTCTGCCAACGTAGTTCTCGGAATTCCAAATGTCTTAGCAGCACGATTCGCAGAAATCCCGCGATCCGACGCAGTGGTTTGCCTAGATCAGCTGCTGATCGGTCCAATTTCCGCGGTTGGTCTTCCGCTTGTAGTTTCGTGGCATCTGATAAAAATGGTTAGGTAGTTTCTCAAACATCCGCTGATCGAAAGAGCATGACGGTGTTACCTGTATCGATGAGTGACGGGCTTACCTGAGAGACACCTTTTTTCTTAATAACACTGTAAATCTTCTATAATTGATTAAACTAACCTTTCAATGAATCTTATACAGTGTAAATGAAAGTACGCAATCTATGAAATTGAATTTCTGTACTTAATTATTCGTCAAGACGTTAAAATCCATCGAAAAATTACATCCGGTATCGCTGCGACGACGCTTGCGTTGGTTTTGTTTATTTTCTTCATGTTTGACAGTTCACAGTGGGTATGATGTGTCTCGAAGTGGTAAAAATGATAAATACTAATAATAGGTATAGTCAAAAACATACTACAAAATTGTTTTCTAGTAAAACCGTTGGAGTTGAGCTACCGACTCTGACGGGTTACCCACATTTCCCTACTGTTATTGTTGGTGTTTGTTTTTATCGAAAAATTTGTCATCACCAAAAATAAAAGCATCGGCTTTAATTTCGTTTTATTTAAATAATTTATTATGTATCATTTCCTGCGTTTAAATATCATATTTTTCATATGCGCATTGTCAGTAGTTAGTAGTAGTAGTAGTACATTTGTGACCTTTCGTCGTATCTGCCCATAGTTTCCAAATTTATCGTATTTGTTTTCAATGTTTCGCAAACTATTTACAAATGCGGCGTTTCCATTGGATCCATTTCTTCCCGTTACGTAATACTTTTCCTTTACCAGTTTGTCACCCGCTCAAAGTCCATCAGTTTGTTGCTGAATTTGTTTTGTTTTGAATTATTTGCCTCATTAGTGTTGTATTTCCGGCGGCAAAGCTCAAATCCGAAATACTTTTATTATTGTG
Organism: Aedes japonicus; assembly: GCA_034211315.2. Taxonomy (NCBI): domain Eukaryota; kingdom Metazoa; phylum Arthropoda; class Insecta; order Diptera; family Culicidae; genus Aedes; species Aedes japonicus. The sequence continues at coordinate 11,311 of JASCZW010007382.1, forward strand.
GTGATTCAGTGTAGCATTTGCTTCGGTAAATAAATGTGTTTCGATCAGATTGATACAATATTTATACAACTTTTGAACATTCTACATAAGTGTACTGATTAGTTAGGTGTTTGTCACTTTTATTGGTATTTCCTATGTTTTCTCCTTGGTTTGGGTACATGACGTATTAATTTAATCAGGTTCAACGAAAAAACAAGACGATTAAAATAAAATTCATAAAACCCTTACAATACAGGTGACTATTGTCGAATTAGTCCAACATATGAATGAGATAATTGTGTATCTGTCCTGTGTAGGAACACATACCTATTCCTTATAATCATACAGTTCCTATACTTTCAGAAAAAGTGCTCAATATTAACTACTTGTATTTATGATTTTATTCTAATACATGTTTCATTTTCTGCGTGTAGATAGGTTATGCATTTGTGTGTGTGTGTCATCAATGGTTTTATTCAGCACTAAAATACTGCGGTTACAGTTCAGGAAAGGGTTCTAAAAAATTCTTTCTGGAGGTAACTAACAGTTATAAAGTTTGATACGTACAGTAACAAACCGAGATCGATTGGCTTTGCGTCGATACTAGAAGGAGTGTTGCTTGGGAATGTGCTAAACTGAACAATTCAACATCAAATCATCAGTCTATTTCATCAGTGGTTCATTTTGCAAATCAGAGTGAAAAATATCATTCTGGGAAATAAAAGTGACACTTCTTACCTGCTGCACGATTTGTATAATTTCTATAAAATTGTTTCATCATATCTCGTTATTTCAAAACTGTTGCAAATAATGTTTACTCACTAATCATTCTTCCAAGTATATAACAAACGAATTATTATAGTAAGTACTTGACTCCATCTTGACTAGCTTTGATTTAGTTGTATCAAAACATTTCTAATTTTGCGTTGAAATGTTTCCTATTTCCGATTTTGCTTTTCTATTCGATAAATGCACTCTTTAAACGACTAGTTTTTAAACAACTTCCAAAAGAAAAGAAAACCTTTGCTTCACATGCTCTTCGCAAAATTCCCTTTGTTCACGATTCATTCATATTTTGAATTTTATTGTTTTGTTTGATTTTTCCGTCATATATATTTTAGGTCTTTCAATATTTGAGCTAAAAGTGTTTCGTAAAAATTTAGTCTGTCTCTATCAAGTGAGTTGTTGTTGATGTTGTTGTTGTTGTTCTTTTTTTCGTGTCAAATGCCTAATAAGATGAGTAGAGATTAGAAGTGAATTGTTTGATAGAAGAGATGAGAGAAAATGCATGACTCATGTAGAAATGTTACTAATGGGTTCGATTGGTGTTGATTCATCCCGCGGCATTAACCGTAGCATCGCCGCAGAACTTTTCCGCCATCACTGTGAGCACGTGTTCAAACTTGGTGTGGCGATCTTCGGCCGGAACGAAGCAGCCCTTACTACCCCAGAGGAACTTCACCTGAAATTCGGTTCTGAAACGAGATAGAAAAATGTGTTTTACCCTTCTTACATCAATAGAAGGGTATTAAGATCGCTTGAAAACTCGACTTTTATCCGAGGACCCACAGGGCCGAGTGTCATATACCATCTCGACTCAGCTCGACGAACTGAGCACATGTCTGTGTGTATGTATGTGTGTGTGTGTGTGTGTGTATGTGTGTGTGTGTGTGTATGTGTGTGTGTGCGTTAGCAAATAATGTCACATCGGTTTCTCAGCCATCTGTAGAACCGGATTTCAGTTCTGTTGACGGCAAATGGAAGCTACAACATTCCCATAGAACGCTATTGATTTTTTTTCATTCGGACATTTCGTTACGAAGATATGAACGAAAACAGTACTTGAAGGCCTATTATAATAGTAATCAAACAGTTTAGTCTCCGATTACATACTGAGCTATTTGTGTACCGATTTTAGTTTTGTTGGTGTCAAATCAAAGCTATGATATTTCCAAATAACTGGTCAAAATTTCATTATGATTGGATAATTCTTCATGGAGATATGACCAAAACAATACCTGAGAGCACATAATTGTGGATGACAATATACTCGTTGCAGTGCAAACCGAACAAAACCAATCACACCAATCGATGCCGCTTGCATTCTATTGTGTCGTATCTGGAGCGTTGTATAGCACATACAGCGGACTAGCCACACTATGCTACTGTATAGAATTAGAGCAGCATCGATTGGTTCGAGTGGCTGGTTTTCAACTGCAACGAGTATATTCGAAAATGCTCCATTTACTATAACTACATAATTTTCAACGAACATGCACTTATTAAGCATCTTGAATCCATATCAATAAACAAAATTGACGTTTAGGATTGTCTTATAATTTATTCTATGGACTGATTATATGAAATTTCTAATATTTATGTAATTTCCCCTTTTATATAATTAACATTAACAGGTCGTTAAAGACTATTTATGGCAATATTCTAATCACATCGATGAACACTACGTTCAGGATTGACAAATAGTTCATTTTATAAACTGAATGTATGACATATCGAATATTCTTGGATCTTCCTGAAATTTCTTATGAAAATGTGTATCCAGTACAATATTGGCCACATTTGAGTTCGTAATTCTGATGAAATGTAAGAAGGGTTCAGTCTCACCATCGGTGGATTAATGCGGGTTTTTTTTTTTTTTGAGCTCAGAGGTGCGTCCGCTACTTACTTTTGAGTGGGTGCAGAGAAATGGAAAAACTCAATTTGCCTCCGCCGGCCGCAACCGTCTTCGTCGACATTATCCATCGTTCAACCTGCCATACATACATATGGTAGGTCGTGGAAGAAAGTTCGCAAGGAAGATGCTCGCACTTGACGGTCGTTGGGTTTTTAGGGATAAGTATACCGAGATATTCCGGGAGCAGCAGACGCTCTATTGCATGGTTCATCATTTGCGCCCGGGCGAGCAGCACTTCCAATATATTACGTGTTAAAGTTGCATCGAAACAGCTTTGCATTTTTCATTTCTCTCGCTTGAAAGCGCACCAGCTGGAGGTGATTGGCAGCGGAGGAATATGCCCATTGTAGGATGTTTAGATGTAGCAGTTGGGTTTGAGGCAGAACTTTATTTTTTTCTCTAATTTCTAAGTTTTATTATCATTTGTCTGCTCTCTGTTGAGCAGAAATCGCAATGGTTTCTGACGTTAGTTTAAACCTATCAAATCTAAGCAAAATAATTCACGTTTGGACTAGTTCTAAATTTTAGTGGTTAGTCATAATTACAGAATATTTTTCCTAGAACCTTTAACTTATTGGATGGAGAATCGTAGGCGTAGCCAGGATTTCAAATAGGGTGAAGCAAGATAACTTTTTTGAGAGAGAGAGAGAGAGAGAGAGAGAGATAGAGAAAGAGAGAGAGATAATTACACCGTCTTTAACCAGCGGTTGCACACACTGAACACATAACATTATACAACGGACAACACAACGGTGGACCAGTAGAGTAGGGAAATTTTCAAGTTCCACCGGCTGGAGCAGGAATCGAACCCTCACTTTGTGACAATCCGCCTGAACGATGGATAGATTATCTTCTCTACGCTTACCTAAAGTACTTTATAATAACCGTCAAATTGTGGTAACAATATTCAACAATTCTAGGCTTGTTCTGGAATTAAAAAAAAACAAAAAGGATTTTATAAACTCTAGGTTTTTCACATGTTTCAAAATTTAACCGCATTAAATAGCATTCATGCTTAAATCTAGCGGGTACTGTGATGTGTCAAAATATTCACTTTACAGTCGTTTTGGATTTTTGTATAGGATAACCACCGAATTTGTTCACAGTTTGCACAGAAAATGTGCTTTTCCTTCACGCCCCTCTAACCACACTGAAAATTAAATTTCGTTTTAATTACGAAATCGAAGCTGGAACTAACAAATCTATTCATTAAATTCGTTGGAAATCGATTTGTACTTTTCAAGAAGCTACCTTCGTACTCAATGCCACACGCGTAACTGTCTAAAACACGAAGCACATATTGACACAGAAAGAACATTCGTGCATTGTACGAAAACAATTTAAACTGCTACGAATATTTTGTTATCATTAAAAAAAGAAACGTTTCTTTGATGGTTGCATGATTGACTGACAGATCTTCTGTATCGACTCAGTATGTAATTGAAGAAAATAATTGATTCCAGCGCACTCGAGCAGCAATACCAACATGTATAAGTACGATTGAAGCGAAGCAGCAATTGGTTGATCTTCATGAAATTCATTTCGTGAATTGTAATGATAGCATTTCACCAGATGAGAAACATTAAGAATGCTTCGTAAAATTTACAAGACATTTGTTCTATGTACAAAATCGATGTTTACGAAACGAGTGAAAGCTAACTTACGAAAATAAATTGTCAGTGTATATATTGACAAAGCAACCCGTAAAAACCCCGTTTTTCTCCCATAGAAACAGAAAAAAATCTATGAGGTAGCTCCTCGAATCTTCCAGTCCACTTCTAAGCATCTTACTATAAGGTACTATTTGAGTCTTCACAGATCGCCTGTCAATCTTCAAAATTTGGACGATGTCTGAATTGAGTCATCTCAAATAATATTAATCCATCGAATATATCACAATACATAGCGATTGTGATTGAGCGGATTGGAGATAATGATGTCATTGGGTATAGGACCAAGTCTCCCCTGGTTGGTGCTAAACCAATGAGCCTGAACATCAATAGAAGCATAAAGTTGCCAGAAGGCACGAAATGCATCTACGCACTCTTACTTTTACCAAATCCCTCAATCGCAATTTTAAATGGATTCGCGTAGATTGTTCTTAAGAAGCTTCTAAAGGATTGATACAGTTGTAAAAATTGAAAGTTTACGAAAACAAAGTTTGCTTCGAGCATCGGCTGTGAAAGGTTGTGTCGAAGCTTTATTACGCACTATTTTGCTATCGGTCATGGCGCGTTTCGTAGTGTTCGGTTATCTATAATTCGGTGAATCAAGTAAACAACTATCCCATTTTGTGATTGGCTCCAATAGCATTGTTTGTATAAATAGGTTCAAATCAGAAATAGGTATCAATATAAAAAAAAAAAGATAGGTTATATCTAGGATATAACCGCAAGTTTAACGTAGAATGCCTTGGTGTTCGTAGAATAAATGTTAGTTAATTCATGGCTGCCATATAGCATACATTTTTAACTGTAGTATTGCCATATATGTTGAAACACAGAAACACCTTCCGACACACTGAAACACAAGCACAACGTAGCACAGTGACAAGCTATAACATTGATTTCAATATTCAGATTTTTGCCAATAACTGAAAATTGAATTGAGCATAGTTTTCTCAACATTCAGCTAGCGGGGAAAAAAGCAATCAATGCTTTTCTAATAATTTACATTGCAGGTTAGAGATATTTGTGTGGATACGTTAGGTTAGCTAGGGTTGGTTCTTGGTTAAAGGATTTTCCCTTATGAGTGTTATAATTTTTTTAGTCTTTACTTTAAAAAAAATCTCACTTTTTGCACTTTTTTGCAACATCTTGTCACAAAATCGAGGCAATATAGCGCTTTTACTCTGAGGCAGAGAGGCAATCTGTCAAACATTAACACTAAATAATAAAAAATTTAAGCAAACATAAAAATTCTAAAAATTTATTCAAAAGTTATGTGAAGGGGGGGGGCTGAGCAAATCTGAATAATAAAACTGTACTTAATTGCTTTCCTGTCTACCTGTTTTATCTTGTTCAAAACAAGTGTATTTTTATATATTTGAATAAATTCGATTTTCCTGGGAAACTGATAGATGGAAACAATGTAAACAGTGCTGTGTTAAGAGTTGGGTGCGTTATCGGGCTCGTTTGAAACACGGCAAGGACTTCGTCAAACCTATGGACTTTTCTGCCCCTGTTCAACGTTGCGCTAGAAGCTCTTATCAAACGTGAGATCTTTAATATGCCGAGCGCGATTTTCATAAATCCAGTCAATTCATTTGCTCAGCTGACGACGTGGATATTGTCAGAAGAACAAACAGTGGTTACTTTCAGCACACTAGGCTGAAACGTGAAGAAGAAAAGTTTGGATTAAGGGTGAATACGTCGAAGATTATGTATCTACTGGCAGGAGGAACCAGGTACGATAAACAGAAGTGTGATTATCGACGGAGATGAGTTCGAGGTGGTAGATGAGTTTGTGTACCTCGAATCATTGGTGACGCCGCAGAAAAATTTGGACACGCATAATAGTCACAAGGCGTGCTTACTATAGACTCCACAAGATTCTTAAGTGTGGTAAACTTCATCTGCGTACAAAGTTTACCATATACAAGACGCTGATACGACCGATAGTTCTCTAAGGGAAGGACATGGGGATAATGCTCAAGGAGGACCTGCAAGAATTTGGGGTTTTCAAACAACGTTTGCCTCGAACCAGCTATGGTGGTGTATATGAAAACGGCGTGTGGAGGAGAAGAAATAACCGTGAGTTGGCGCAACTCTATGGTGAATCAAGTTTTCAGAAATTCGCTAAAGCTGGAAACATACAATGGGCAGGACACGTTGTAAGAATGCCAGATAATAACCCCGCAAAAATGGTATGTGCCTTAAATCCGTCCAGTACAAGACGCAAGGGAGCGCAGTGAGCTGGGTTGTTTGATCATGAGAAGCAAAACATAGGCATTGTAGGACGCTTGAGACAAACAGCCCTAAACTGAGTATCTTGGTTAAACATTGAGGCGTAAGTGCGGTCCCAAAAGGACATTGAATCAGCAAAATTCAAGTTATTGAGTAGGTATAAATCGGATGTCATTTTTGGATTAGTCAAGAATTGATAATTTATCTGGCTTCCCTTAATCTGGTAAATAGGGTGGATCCTATGCTCTATCCTTTCCGCTGCCTCAATTCACTGATTTTCGCGATGGTTTTTGAAGCTGTGTGAGCAGGCAGTCTTGATAGAAAATGACTTTTTTACTTGAACCGGGTCTTCTTTCACAACTTTTTCACTAGTCCAAAAGGTCATCATAATAATTAGAATTGATTTACTTACCAATTTGGAGATAATCTATCAATAAAATTCCCCTTGAATCCTAAAAACTGACGACTTTTTTAGCAGATTTCTGGACATGACCTCAATCCGGAGCTTGGCTCACATCACTCTCTAGACGCTTATTTTGCTTCAGAACCATAGTGATAGACCCAAGTCTCATCCATAGTGATGATTCAACTCAGAAAATCCTTGTTATCCTTTTGAAATTCCTCCAAATGTTGCATAGAAAGTCGTATTCGAACGTGTTATTGTTGCATTGTTAGCAAATGCGGCACCCATTGTGCACACAGTTTTTTGAAAATCCATGTTGTTCCATGTGAGATGCCCATGGTGTCAGCTATCACATCCACAGTCGATCGATGATCTTCTAAACCCATATCCTGATCGTCGGTCGTTGCGAATCAAAACAAACCCAAAAAAGGAGGGAATTCCACTCCCATGTGCGATCAGTAAACAGAGTGCACACAATAGATCGCTAAGAATAAACTATACAAGCCACAGTGTACATGAGCGTCTTTCCATGCGTCAATTTTTGCCTGTTGAAGTGGCGGACTTGTTCTGTTGCTACAACCTACCCCGCAGTGGGATGTTAGGCAAAGATTGACGTCCATGGTTCGAGTACCATTGGATACATGTCCTTTCGCTCAATTTTCAATAAACATCTATTAGATTTCCTACCTGCCGCACTCTGACGGAACTTTCAACACTTTCTCTTCACATCTTTCATTCTAGCCAAAAACATTGATGTTCACTCTTGGTCAAGGGGCAAGACAGCCGTTCATCGCGAGTAAATTCAGAGTTGCTTTTGAGGTACCTCGAGTAACTCTCGTTGCTCAGTAAGCGTGCACTGTATTTTTTTGCTCTCTGTTTTTGCACAGCAGCTGTCAAACAAACCCACGCTAGTACATTAGCCCTAGAGTGTGCACAATTGGAAATTAGTATTTTTCAATGTTTTTAATTTTCGCTTATTAACTCTGTTTTTGAAAACAAGCTACATTCATTTAAACTACATATCTGATACGCTCGAACAATTTTATATCATATTTACTACTATTTGTGTAAGGCCTTTTTTAAGACGAAGTTATTTTTATGTCTCCAATTAAGTCAAACTTTGTATAAACCCATAAGTTTTGGCTTGACCTGCAATTTGCAGCATCATTCCACCAGACTATGAACTGGTGCTTTGGAACAAGGGCAGGAGAAGAGAGAAGCGAGCTCAGCCCGCTGCACTCCGCCAAGCTTCAAGCTTCTTAGAAGCGATGTTTAGGAAATAACGAATCTATACATATCGCTATCATACCTCATCATTGCACTTCAGTAGGGCTCACCGTTGTGCCATCTTCTATTGCCATTAACAGAATGTTCACAATGTTTTCGAAACCCTGGCAACCGATAAGAACCGATGAAAATTGATTCAATTTCAAGCTATATTGAGTTACTCGCGAGTTACTCGGTGCATCAAAGCAACTCAGAGTAGAACTGTCTCACCCCTAGCTCTTGGTGCCTCATGGTGATGAGCGAACATCTCCTTCTACTCTGAGAAAAATTCTATCGTTATACCGACAATTAAATCATGGTCATGGTGACTATTGCATATAATGGTTACAATAACCATTAAAATGGACGAATTCACCACATTCATGGCATTCTTGACTATGATCATGGTAACAAGGACTATTTCGACATTATGGCAAATGTTGGATCAACTATTTTTAATGGTATTTTTGACCATGATCATAACCGGTTCAAAATCACTATGCTGCAATAGTCATCCTAACCCCCAATAATGGTAAAATTGACTATCAAATTCCTCTCTGTGTACATCATATCCTGTATTTTTGCTATGATTTCTTATCACAGCTGAGCTGATCTGATTCAGCGCTGCATGCCATTTGGCTAGTGTCTGATTTTACAGTTCAATTTTTATTTTTACAGTCATAACTCACAACCAACCAAATATCATTATATTTGGTGATATTGTTTTATCGATTTTGCTCCATAGATTATTTAAAAATTACTTATTGTTTTTGATGGCTATTTGTCTTTAATTTCTTTTCAATTGAATCTTCACTGGGTCAGCAAAAATTAAAGTGGAATGCTGTTATAAAATCAACATCAACCAGCAAATAGTGACCATGGCAACAGTAAATTAAAATGTATATACACTGATAGGCAAAATAAAGTGCCCACCTCATCGTTTTTTCAATTTCTCTCATTTACTTGGTTCAAATTAAAGTAAACACAGTGTATTTTTTTTTATTATCTTATTTTTTATATTCTTTTTAAGTTTTACTTATGGAATACTGAAAAAAAGGAGTTTTACTTAAAGAAAAAAAAATCAATTTGTGTTGAAAAAAAAACAGTGACAAAATAAAGTGCCCACTTCATTTAGGCTACAGAAAACATAAATTAGAGTAAAATAATAGCATTTCAATAATTGATGTGTCCTCCTTCGGCCTTCAGGACCTCCTGCAGGCGCTTCGACATGCTCTCGACCCAGTTCTTTAGGTCCTGTGGATCTAGCTCTTCCCAGGCGCGCTCCAGGGCTTCAAAATAGTTATTTTTATTGGTAACACCAGTTTTGTCAACCCTGGCATCGAGAATCGCCCACAAATTCTCGATGGGATTGAGGTCCGGGCTTTGTGGAGGCCATTCCAGCGGTTTGATCCGACAAGACCGGAAGAAAGACTTGGTCTTCTTGGCAGTATGCTTCGGGTCGTTGTCCTGCTAAAACACGAACTTCTCTTCAAGGCCTGTCTGGATCAGCGAAACCTCCTGATTTTCTCGCAGGATGTTGATGTAAGAATCTACCGTCATTATCCCGTCGATTTTCACAATGCTTCCCACTCCACCCCACGAAAAACACCCCCAGACCATCACATTTCCTCCTCCAATCTTCATCGTGCCTTGGATGTGGCGCTCCTGAAGCTCCTCTCCCGATCTGCACCAAACACGAACCCGTCGCTTTCGGTTAAACAGCTCGAATTTTGATTCGTCCGTCCAGAGAGCCGTTTTCCAGAACTCTAGGGGCTTATCAGCATGCTCCTTAGCAAACTTAGCCGTTTGGCTTTGTTTGCCTTGCTGATAAATGGGCGCTTCCGGGCAAGTTTGCTATTCAACCCCTGTGCTACGAGACGGTGACGAACAGTTTGACCGGAAACTGATAACTGAAGGGTTTCCTGGATCTCGCAGACAGTTACCTTCGGGTTCTTCTTGACTTCGCGCATGATCTTGGTGTCCGTTCTCCCATCCGTTTTCCGCTTCCTGCCTCTGCCAGGGCGATCCACCACTGATCCAAACGTTTTAAGCTTCAGAAGAATTTTGCCAACCACTGCCTTACTGATACTGTACTTCTTAGCGACAGCCCGGTGCGATTCGCCGTTTTGCACATCACTAACGACCAATTTTCGGATACACAAGGGAATTGCTTTCGAAAGCACTGCGTTCTCTATTTTTTTTTTCAATTGAATCAAATGCAATCACGTATACAAATGCACCAGGTTGAGCCGTTTGCTTCAAAACATGTCAAAATATCAAAACATGAACAATCGAGGGGTCTTCCAATGGAAACTTATCGAAAACATATCGATTTTTGAAGTGGGCACTTTATTTTGTCACTGTTTTTTTTTCAACACAAATTGATTTTTTTTCTTTAGGTAAAACTCCATTTTTCAGAACTATCCATATGTGAAACTTAATAGAGTAGAAAACAAATTTAGAACCAAGTAAATGAGAGAAATTGAAAAAAAGAAGAGGTGGGCACTTTATTTTGCCTATCAGTGTACCAGTTCGAGATACTTTGGCTGTACGTGATCTGGAGTTTATGAAACTCATTTATGTGTATTTGACTAACTTTAGCCTTAGATTGTAGTTGGTTTAACCTGTATGTTTACTGGTTGTTTTTTATCTCTGTATTTTTATTTTATTGTTGGGGCGTAGAACCACTGCGCCCACTGAGTTGAACTTTTGTGGTAACAGGGGGTTTACTATACTAATTCGCATCTTACAGCTAGATCACCATTTGTCAAGTGACCAACATAAGACGCGTCTCCCAGTCAGGCAAAATTGAGTTTATAAAACCCACCATATATCTCTGTATATGTGTGTGTGTTTTTTTCTTTTTCAAAAAATGTCAAGTTGAAAAAAAATCATTAGTTTTATAGTTTTAAGTTCTTAGACAATTTAGAATTTAAAATAAATGTGTTATGTAAACCTTACTTTAAATTCCCGCTCAGCTTCCCACCCGTGAAATTGTTATTCCTATTAAACCGCGAGTAAGCAACGACGGTTGGGCCTTCGATACAGGTAACGTAGCAAATTACAATATCACTTTTTGTTCACAACTTGTTGTTTCGTTTTACTATATTTGTTTTGAAATAAATTTTCTCGGAAAAAAACGTACACACAGATAAAAAGAAACATTGAATTTTCTGCGTTTTCTAACGCACATAAAAGGAATGATAGATTTGGCAGAAAAAAATGGGATATTTTATGTAAATTTAAGCCAGATAACGCCTGAATCAAGCCTGTTGTATGAAAGATTGCAAATATTGTTGTATGGCTCATCAAAGACTAAAACCAATTGCGTTGTTTATGCCTCGGCTTGGAATTGAATGAGGGAAAATTTTAGGCGCTTGTTAAAATTAATAATTGTTTTCTGTGCAGACACGTCAAGCCAAGAGCTTAATCTAATTCGTTATTTAAAAAAAGCAAAAAATTTAGCATTCATCTCTAAGTGCACAATATTGGGTGCCCAAGACTTGCATGCCACAGAAGATGAAAGTCTCTGAAAGCCACCCCACTGTTATTTAAAAGTTTAGTCTCCAGTGGAAAATAAACTACATAGTATTCTTCGGAATAAACTTCACAGAAAAAAAGTAATTTTAAAAAGCGCGTAAAATTTCCAAAGGATGCGTAAACAACTAAATTGTTTGCAATCTTTCATGCGCCATACAACAATGCTTGAAAACAGGCTAGATTCAGGCATTATCTGGCTTAAATTTACATGAAATATACCATTATATTCTGCCAAACCTAGCATTCCCATTATTCGCATTAGATAACGCTGAAAATTCAATGTTTCTTTTTATCGGTGTGGACAAGAAACATTTGACAGCCTGAATATATTTGACAGGTACTGAAAAGCTGCTCACAAACTGCGTCTTTATCAGAATAGCTCGATAATTCATTGAATTAAATATTTCAGAGCCAAAAAATAGATCGACTGTGTTTGTGTGATAGATCAATAGGCTGGAAATCGCAGTGTATTTTCTATAACATTGTGCAATCGAAGTGTATACAGCAAATCGGCGGTGACTCTTAGAAGATCGAGAGCGAATGGTCGAAATGATTTTTTTTTTTGTCTTAATTATCGAGATTTTCAGCCTCGAACCAGCCATCTCTCGTCGTAGTCAGTCAAACACCACTTTTGGGCATTTTGGTAACTTCTCCGGGGGTGAAATTCGAACTCGTGACTTAGGCGTGAGAGGTATGGATGTTAACCAATACGCCGGGGTCGCCCCCCGAAATGATTTTTTACAGAGCATGAGTTGATGATCCACCAATTCTTGCCATTGGAAGAGAGATTTTCCATCCACAAATCACTAGTGATTGAGAGTCCGTTCTAGTGTGTCGCCGTAATCATCGATAATCAGGATGATCGCCATTTTAGGGGAACACTCTAAAACCCTTTCTAACTTAGGCGTAGCTAATCTGTTCGATGGCAGTTGCTGATCTGGCTAATCTGACGAAGAAGATGGAGAATTGTTGATGTTAGAGTGCCTCGATGACTTTGGCTCTGAGGAATTTGACCGATCATTGAATATTGGACGAAAAAAAATCAAACGGCGAAAATAATTATATGAAAGAAATAACACAACCATGTGCCAAAAAATGAGAGGAAACAGAAATTTGTTGTTGTTGTTGACATCAAACAATTTTAGTAAAAAGTGCAAAACATTCCATTACTTCAAAAGCATCGCTTCGAGCGGCTAAACTCTTACATTCCAGTTTTGCAAATTCCGTACTTCTGTTAATGGCAGCGGAACAACAACAAGCGAACGAACTGCAAGAGAAAAAAAAATCCCACGCCGGAAGGACTCCGGAAAATCTTCAACTCGAGCAAGTGCTAATGGAGAAACTTGTCGTCGCGAGAGCGCAAATACCGGCTCCTTGGTGGCATTGTGCTCGTCGTTGTCCATCTATAACACCGGTTTGTGTCGCCACGTTCACGGGGTTATGTCCGGTGATGGAGCAGTTTAAAGGCAGTAAAAAATAGTTTTGAAAACAAGCAAAAGCAGCGTCATCACGCTTCTTGGTGATCCTACTTTGTATTTTCCGGTAACTAACCGAACTATGCAAGCTGCTGCTCTTTCTAACGCTTTTCTCGAAATTACCCTAGACGAAGGGATAGCCCCATCTCCGTTCTATCGACGACTGTGAGCTTCAAGTGCGGCCCGTTCTGAAGGAAGACAAGCTTTAATTTTTACATAGTTAAGCATGTGATGGTAGCATCCAGAGCAACTTCTGAAAAGTTTCACCTATTACAGTTTTAGAACTGATGATTTTGCGTTCCATAGCAAAAAACCCTGGCTGCGCCGGTCAGTTTCAAAATTCTGGTCTAATGCGGAGGGAACGAAAAGCCAGATGACACACTGTGTTCATCTCCTGTTTCGTTGCATTTCCCCCGAGTGTGTTCCTTGCTATCCATTCAATGCCAGGTTCAGTTTTCACACTTTTACCGGACGTTCTATGAGATTGAAGTTTCTCCGCTTCTTTTCCCGTGAGTCATTCAAATCAATAATGCAACTATACTAACGCATGCTGACGAACGCCCGAGCTAAACCTGAAGGGTACGTCCGACTAAGACATTCTGGGAGTCCGATTTCCAGCTGAAATGCACCAAGCCAACCCAGCATTCAGGTAGAGAACGGGAATCGGCCGTACTCGTGTATGCTTCTTCTGTGGATGTTGAATCGACCCGAGTAGGGAAAAATTACTTCTGAATAACTAATTTCGACTAGGATTTGGTACGACACTGTCTGGGCATTAGCTTTGAGATTAGCCTCTCTTTTGAATTTTGGAACTAAACAGTTGCCAATGGATTTAACAATTTCTATTGGTATCTTTAATATCTTTAACATTACTAAAAAAAAAGACAATTAAAACCCGGATCGAATCGAGTAAAGTTTGCCATTGCAATTTGCTTGCACAACTACTTTTGATTTCTGCACGGGAAGTGTGCCGGAACAATCTTGATGATTGCATAGCGAACGGAATTTAAACGATGCTCGTTTTGTCCGACTGAAGGCCGTGATGATGTCTGATGGAGGCAGATGAATGAGCAAGTTGAGAATGGGTTTCTGGCAATCCCTCTGGCATGGAGAGAACGGAACTCCGATTCTGGTTGCATCCGGTCGCTTGGGGAGATTGTAACGAAAACTAAAAGTTCTATGTTTGAGCAGTTCATGCGGGTGGAAAAAAGAAGGTGATTTTGAATGATAGTTCCTGAAATTGACTGAATTCCAGCACAATGGCAGACTATTTTCCTCCAGTTCCCTCGAATACGGATCGATTCCCCACGAGGTAAGATCGGTTTAATTGAATTGGATAGTTGATGTGATTTCATTTAGGTAATTATCATCCCATTTGCATGACTAAAGGAAAAGGCTAGCTTGTTTAAACTAAAGCTCCACAGTGATATAATTTAATCAATTGAAATACGGCTAGGCTCTCACGAATCGTAAAAACAATCTCCGGAGACTAACTGTTCCAGCGGAGGCAGAAGGAAAAACTACGGTGATAAACTCGAAAGAATTGTGCAGCTTTTCCTTCGCTCGGGGCCTACGTTTATACTGGACCCACGATGATGACGGTCAGGTTGCTCTGCAAAGAGGACAACGAAGTGAACAAACGAACACGCTTAAATAGAGCCGACTGACTGACGGAATTGTGCTCGATCTGACATGAAAGTTTTAGTATCTTTCTGAAAACATCACACAATTTAACTAACATACAGGGTGGAGCATAAACAATCAGTGGGTTGATTCATTAATATGTAATGTTGTGTATGTAACCGAGTTTCGGTGAAGCGGTGTAGTAAGTAAGTAAGTATGGTGGCCCTTGGGCATTTGAAGACCCAGAAAAGGGCCGTGTGGTTTGAATGTTGGTAGGACGAAACGCCAATAGTTGTGTTGGCTATGATATGATCGACCAGCAGGACACCAGTACCTTTATTGCGTTTCAGATTTTTGGGGAACTGTTTGGGACTTTAAAGATGAATGATAATTTTGATAATCAAAGTGACAGCCGCAAAAAATTTGAACTGATCTATTCGAAAATCTTGAGAATCAATCGAAAAACGATTAAGTTATTGTAGTATTCAGAGTATGTGTCAAGGAAATGTTAAGATGCTTTGTAGGAATTAAGAGAAATAATTTCCCTTTCGATTTGATAAAATAACCATTCGATTTGAGTATAGTCAACTTAGCGTGAAACTCAATAAAACTTGTAGTAAGCTTTGCGAAAATATCTTCACTTCGTAAGAATAAACAAAACCAACGCATTTATATGGGAGGCCGTTAGCTATAAATACCAGCTAGCTGTGCTGATTCAGTTCAAAAATTAAAACACTCAATGCTGATAGTTATATCAAAGGAAATCACACAAGAAAACAAGTTTAACGTACATTACAATGTAAAATTAAATACCAAAGGATGAAAAGTTTTGGCTAAACCACTTAAGAACTTGACATGTAAATCAACACGAAAGACAAAATAAAATGAAATTATTTCATTTTCAGTTCATTCCAGTTGAAACAAGCGACACGTACGGTCGTGTTTTCGCTCTATCGATGCGTTGTTAGTTTTTCCCGTTTTCACCTGCGCTCAGGGTTGCCATTAGTTTTTGAAAAATATCTGACAAGTCACATATTAAAAATCTGGCAAAATCTGGCAATACACGGACAAATAAAAATCTGGACTAACATTTGAATATGGTCAAAAAAGTCTTACAAATGTTGATAGTCCATTTGCAAATGTTGTCCCAAAATGAGTCATTTTTTGACTTGATGCTTCAGTACAACAATTTTACACTTATTTGAACAAATATCATAATCAAATAGCCATCAATTACCTTTTCGCACAAAATAGCTACGTATTGTTTTTAGTTGACGAGAATGACTCACAACATAGCTTCACTTGTTATTTTGTGGAATCCTGCTTCAATATGACAAAGTAACATTAGTGCGCAAACGAATCAACAAAATTAACGTTAAAACCGCGTAAAAACGTAATGGGTAAGGTTTGTGCATACTAATACATCAAGGTTCAGTAATTTGTTTTTCACCAATGAAAATAATATGAGCACATGAGAAGCGTGCACGGGAAATTATTTGTTACTCAAAATAAGAAAAACAGGTCATGATTTCATAAATATGTTGGGGTTTTGTGTTGAACAATATTCATAATATCATGAACTATTGAAATCATGATTTGATCGGGATCGCCATGAAATCATGATTTGATCGGGTTAAAACTATGATTCCTGATACTGAAAACTTTAATTATGAATCTGGAAAATCTACTTTATCGACTCTCAATGTAAACAAAACGGTGATGTACTTACTACACTTTCGTAATTCTTGAATAGAGTATTGATTAATGAAGCTGATTGCACAACTTTAGATTAGAGGCAAAATAACTACTCCAAAGTTCATGACTCGCATCTGTCATTTCATTCCTTAAACCATGAACAAGAGCCATGAATTCATAGAATAAGATAAGAATAAGTTTCATGATTTTTTATTCATAAAACCAGAAACGGATTTGTTTCCGTGTGTATAAAATGAGCAGTCACTCAAATCACGTAACGCTTTAGTGAAGTGGGATTGCTTTTTTTTTTAACCTGTTCTAAGTTTAAAAAGTCTCGCATTGTGGAGGGTTTCTCTGTTTGTCTTTTTGACGATATAAAGTCTGGCAGTGTCAGATAAATATGACATAATGGCAACCCTGCCTGCGCTTGTTAAGTTATTAGCGCTGCTAGGTTGTGAAAAGTTTCAAACTCGACCTGTTAGCGTGTCAATGGGTCGAAAAAATCAACAACTGTGGCGCTAACTACGAAGGCATCTGTCGAGCCTGTCCCAAACGAGCGGAGTAGTTTGCCATCCGCAAGCAGGCGTCCACCAAGTCTTGGTCAGGTCAGCGTCACCCACCACCTCGAATGGACCAGGAGAACTTTTCGACGCTCCGGTACCAAGTGCCGAATCTGCCACCAGTTCCATTGAACCATCGCCATGCATACCGCCCATCAGCATCCGTTCAGCAACGATTCGCGGCTGCCGCCGCCGATCCCATGCCTGCCTGGTCCTCCGCCAGACTGGGGCAATCCGAGTTGCAGAACCTCCACGCACCCACCCGCCGAAGGACAGCTCTAGGACTCGGAGCCAAGAGCTGTACCGTCAACTACGTTCCTGCCCCTCAAATGAGGAACAGCTAAGAGCCGCCACATCCGTGACGATGAAATTCATTTTCAAATATGGGGCATAATCGCACCATCAGCATCCTCAATTGGAATGCTTGTTCCATTCGGAACAAAACTATTGAGCTCGGTAACTTCCTTAACAGGAAAGACACAGCTCAAGCCGGAATTTAGCGTTTTTATCCCAGGATATTGGATTGTGCGACTTGATCATAGTGGCTCTAGTGGAGGAGGAGTTGCGATCACCCTGCGCTACATCATCAACTACCATCTGCTTCCGAGTTTTCAGCTGCAAGGCATCGGAGTTGATGTCGAATCTGCCGTCGGCCCTATAACCATCATCGCGGCCTATTGTCCCAAGCAAGCCAGCACCGCTAACGAAACAACAACGATCTTACGGAACAACGTTCGCAAGCTATCTCAGAGGCAGGTGCAGTTGATCATCGTCGACTACCTAAATGCAAAACACGAAATTTGGGGGAACACCCGGCGAAACCAGAACGGAATAATTCTGCAGGAAGACCTGAAAGAGGGCCATTGAGCAGCAACAAGGAACAACATCGTCCAGCCGGTAGTACAAAGGGAGCTCAGCTCGGATCATTATCCAGTGGTGGCCGAACTTGGCTCCTCGGTCAACCGGCATCGGATCACCAGACGGAACTACAATCGTGCCAGATGGGAGAGGTTCCAAAAACATGTCGACTGACGAAGAGAGACAAATACAGTAGTGTTATCAGTTGGATCGGCATCGTCTGTTAGGAGTAGTGGTTGGAGGGACGTGTTTCGTAATACCAAACCGTGTTCGTTGGCGTATATTCCACACACCACTATTAAATGGGACACTTTGGAGTGGACAAAGTTTTTGGAACGTCTGCAGCAGAAATTTTGGTTCCCGAAGATCCGCAAATATGTACGGTCCTATATACAAGCCTGCCTACAGTGTGCGTTCCATTAAAGTAAAGGTGGAAAGCCGGAGGGATTCTTACATCCATTGCCAAATGAAACCTTGCCGTTCAGAACGGTGCATTTGGATCACATGGGGCCATTTGTCCGATCGTCCAGGGGCAATTCGAACGAGCAGTGTTGGAAAAATCATTTTCAAAAAACATTCCCTTTTTGCTCATCGCAAAGATATATCGCCGAGGAACTTCGCACTCAAAGTTCGCGAACGAAATACAATCCAAAGTTCATGAATGCAAAGAGTGAGGAAACGTTTCCTTTCTCATCGCTAAAGATCATTCGTTTCTCCATCTCACACGTTTCCCTCGTATTCGAGATCCGATCCAACCAAATATCCCCTCGGGTTTGTTCCTTCTTTCTACCGAGTATCTGCAGTCGCTGTTCACACGAGTTTTGATGTTTGTTTTCATTCCGCTCTTCGTTATTTTCACCCAAATATGTGAAAACGGACTATGAGCCAAACGTAAAAAATGACTTTAAAGTTTAAACGTAGATTGCTCGTGGATAAAAATTGATTCAGGTTTACCGTCACCACCATCTGGTAGAGGAAATTTGTTCAATCAGATAGCGTAGTAACATTGCTTGGGTGTGTAGTGATTCGTGAGAAATCGACGGTTAAAGTCATTGTTTACGATTAGCTCATTGGCCCTCTTCACATGTTTGAGTAAATTTTTCGCTTTGTTTCTGCTCTGGAAGAGACTGAAGAGAGTGTTTAGACTTATGCGAGATATCTTTCTGTCTCTATTTCTATGAAATGCGCAGTGTACTTTTCAAGAACGAATGTGGTGTACAGATATAGAGAGAAAACAATGATCTGATTTTTATCATATCCTCGCGTCGGTGATTCGAGTGGAAAAAGTTCGCGATATTTCATTCTCTCATCCCAGAAAGTTCACTCAAGAAACGTTGGCGTGTGAAAAGAGCAACGGGAGGTTCCCAAGTGAAAACGTATCGCACGATGAATTGATATTTTGGTGCGAATTCCATCACTGCGTACGAGTTGCTTCTCATTTGTGGTTTTTCGAAGTTTGTGGTTGCCCGAGTAGTTCGGTCGGTGAAAACTGGACCGGTATTGAATTTCCTAGAGGAGGTGACAACTATATTCGGAACGCCAAATCGCATTTACTGCGTAGAAATTTGAAGGGTAATGTCGAGTGAACAGTCTTGAACACACTAAGACATCAGTGGGATCGCGGAAAGTGAACAAAACTGTGCAATTCGTTGTATGGTTGATGACAAAAATACACGTTGGGATGAACAGTTGCCAAAGATTCAGTGGTCGGTAAACAATATGCTGAATTCGACCACAAACCTTACCCTGAGTGTCTTGGTGATGCGTTTCAGCCACGTGACATACACCAGAATGCCATCATATTGACCCTGCAGGATGAAGAAGATAATGTGCTGGAGAATACCGCCGAGCTACGTCAGCAAGCCACGAGAGCGATCGACAACGTCTACAGAAGTGGTACTATGACGAACGCCGCAGAGAGCCGTTCGTCTACGAAGTTGGCAATATGGTATTAGTGGAACGTGATCTAACGGTGAAAGGTCATAGTCGCAAATTGGAGTCGAGGTTTAAAAGTCCATATGGCCCAAGCGGTTGGACAATAAGCCGTACGAGCTGTAAGACATACCAGGCCTGCACAGATCGGGCCGTTCAAGAACGACGGTGTATGCAGCTGATTGAATTAAGCGATTGTGTCAACTCGAGAAACTCGGAGGGTACGAAGACACAACGATGTATGAGACGACAGGTAGTGAGAGCGAAGATTAGCAAATAAGCTGGTTCTATGGTATTGGTTAATGGGTCCTCTCTTAGCTCAGTCGGTAAAGGCGTAGCTACAAAGCAACACCATGCTGGAGGTGGTTGGGTTCGATTCCCGGTCTGGTCTAGGAGTTTTTTGTTAAGGAAAATTTCTCGTCTCCCTAGGCATATCGTATGATTGTACTGGCCACACAATCATACTAATGCAAAAATGGTAACTGGCATCGAAAGCTCTCAATTAATAACTGTGAAAGTGCATTTAGAACACTAAGTTGAGAGCAAGCAATAAGCTAATTGTGAAAGCAATAAGCTTGATATGCTAAAAAAAATGGTATTGGTTAAATTGGTAACTTTTTATTGTCTATGAATTCAACCTAATTCGAAAACAGGTTAGACTGGGTGTCCGATTGTAAAAAAAATTTCGAAGTTGGTGCTATCGGGCGTCAGTAACTCCAGATAGAATACACCAACACATTATACGAACGATTGCATTTATATCCGCTACAATTTATAATAAAGTTAGTCCTAAATTAGCAATCAACCGTGTAAGACCTCTTCTTAACGCGTATCGGAAACCCGGGACAGGTGTCTGGTCTGTTGACTGCTTATCGGGAAGTTAGTCCTGGAAGTTGTGAGCCAATGGTGAAAATTGGCCTCAATCCGAAAACGGGCGTAGTTTAAACTTGGGAAATCGAAAGAAGAGGCAAATAATGAGAAAGATGTTGCTGAATAGTGGGAAAAAAATTTCAAAAAGAAGACTGGGGGCACTGTGCAGAACATAATGGCTGGTATAAATCGCAAAGTTAGAGCATCCGTATATAATAAGTCCGAATAACAATATTTTGATGTAAGTAAGCATCTCAAACATAGTAAATAACACCGTTTTGCCAATTTCTTCTTGGGGTAGACGAGTTCTTTAACTTTTCCTCAACAAACGACTCGAAAAATAGAATAACGTGGCTGGGTAGCTCAGTGGTTACCCGTTCTGCTTACTGAGCAGATGTTCGGGAGTTCTTTCCCAGGCCCGTGCCCTTCCTTGCTGTTTGTCTCTTGCCTCTTTCTATCACCACTAGATTTAAAGCATGATCATGAGCATGATTGACTGCTTGCGGTTGCTACTTTGTTATTGCCAGATCGGCTGTTATTACACAGAGAACCAACAGATGATGTTTGGGACTAACAGTCATCCTCAATGTGTAAAAACTGGCGATCTAGAATAAAAAAAAGCAATACCAGGCCGCATCCATGTAGGTTAAATAAGAATAGGGTAGGAGTATGTTGACGTCATTCTCGCTTTGATGGAAGCCGAGAACACCTCTGCACTTCCACGAGAACTCACTGGGATGTTGGATATATGGGGTAGAGTTAGCAGCATGGTTCGTTTTGGTAAACGTAACGCTGAATTTAGGTAGGGTTATCATTTTGATAACCATAAGATTTTAGACGTTGTTTCCGGTTTATTCTCCAGACATCTGGTTGACCGGAGATGTACAGTATAATTATTTAAAATTTTGATTCCGATTTAAACCAACAGAAAATATGAATGCTATTGGGGTCAGGCACAAGTGTGCGTGGTTCACAGTACTTGAATATAAAAAATGTCACGAAATACAGCTATTGGTTTATGAATGGCGAGCGTAAAAAGAAAAATAAAGAAAGGAAAAATTAAAGTTTTAATCAAGTTTAGTGAATTCGTGTAGAACTTGTGACGTGCAAACGAAACCTAAAGTAAACGGAACAGGAAAGACTAGTATATTTTTAACGCGACGTAACTTATATCGGACTACCGAACGTGCAGTCGTTGAAAACCCGGCAAAAAAACCACCGAACACTGCAAAAAAAAATCTAAGTGTGTGTGTGTGTGTGTGTGTGTGTGTGTGTGTGTGTGTGTGTGTGTGTGTGTGTGTGTGTGTGTGTATGTGTGTACAATCTAACACTCATTGGCCGGCAATGGTATTATGGATGAAATCTGTTTACAACAATCCCTCAAGTGATCATTGGAAGCAGCTTTAATCCGAGAGCTAGAAAGTAATAGCTCTGCTGCTGATCCAACAACCCATTTCAGAATGTCTGGAGAGTCACGTCCATTCCGAGGTTACTTTCACATACAATAAACCCCGCATGTAAGCATTACCGATATCATTTGGATAAGGGCACTGCAACACACTTCCAGATTTGGAAATGTAAAATTTCCAAACCAGGCACGTATTTGGTATTATTTAATAATAAGGTTATTGTTATATAGTTATAGTCAGATACATCTCACCCATGGCCGCTTCCTTAATTACACTCGCTTGTTCATTCGCAAACATGAAAATTCTCGACGTTGATTCGTAATTAGCTTCATGCACTCGTGACAAAATACGTTCAATAATGATGTCACGAAAAAACTGACTTTTTTTTACCCACCACTCCCCCCCACCCTCTCCTTGTCTCGATTTTTTGTATGGACCTTCACATTTTTTTTATATGGATTGTCACGTTTTCCCAACCTCGTGGAGAGCATGCCGAAGCCCCTGCAGCAGGTCCTGAGGGTGAAAGGAGGGCACATAAATTATTCAAATGCACTTTGTTTACTTTAATTTATCATTTCTGGAGCAGAAATGAAGTGAGTACCTAAGGTAACGGGATGTAATGTTAGCCTAGCTCCTTGATTCGGCCTATGTACCAAATATGTCATTATTTCTTAAAGGGTGATACGGTCAAAATTTGGTCAAGGGAAAACGCGTGTAAATCGGTGAAATCGTTTATTTAAAAAATCAAATTAAATTTCTTTTTCAAGTTCAATTAGTATAAAATTCAGGAAAAATATTCAGTTAGGCTTCCGCTTTCTCCAAATCCGAATTGCCGGGCCTTACGCTTGACCCTGCCATCAGATTCTGTACAGTCACCTCTGTCCACCTTCTTCACCGCAGAAAGCCAGTTTGCCTTGAACTGCTGCTCGTCCTTAGCAGTTTTTTTGGTCTTCTTTAGGTTCCGTTTGATAATAGCCCAGTATTTCTCCACTGGCGGAGCTCTGGCGTGTTGGGAGGGTTCTGTCCCGGGAACCACCTGCCGTTGTTGGCGGCGTACCACTCCGGCCTTTTTACCGTAATGGCAAGATGCCAAATCCGGCCAAAACAGCACGGAACAACCGTGTTCTCTTCAGGAAAGGCAGCGACGTTTATTCAAACACTCTTTCACGTAAATTTCTTGCTGATAGTTCCGGAAGCTATGAAAAATGCTGCTTTTGCCACAGGTACAGATGGCTTGCCAAACCAGATATTTCTCGTGAACTTCGACAGTTTCGAGTGCCTGAAAATATCGCTACCTTCTCTTCTTTTGCCGTCATAAAACTCCTGTCCCGAAGAGCTGCTTGTAGTCAGCTTTGGACGTAGGTTCTCGTCGTCCATTACCACGCAGTCAAACTTCGTCAGCATCGTCGTGTACAGCCTCCGGGATCGCGCTTTGGCCGCTCGTATTTTGTTTATCATCGCGATTTGGAGTCACTACCTTCTTGTAAGTCGATAGTCCGGCTCGTTTTTGGCTCGATGCACGGTTGTGGACGATACACCCAGCTTATTTGCGGCATCTCGGAGGGATAGGTTAGGGTTTCGCTTGAAACTACTCGGCAACTCTCTTTGTCGTCTCAGCGGCTTCTGGTTTTCGATTTCCCCCAGATCCAGACTTCCTGGTTGTCGACAAACGTTCCCTAAACACTTTAATTACATTTGTAACGGTTGATTTGGCAACTTTATAGCGGATTTTACCAACTTTGCGTGCGAGTAGCTCGGATTTTCGCGATGCGCGAGCAAAATGTTGATACGCTGCTCTTCTTGCTTGGACGGCATTTTGACAACTGAAGAGTGAATTCCAAAATCAAAAATAGGAGCAACATTCTACACACACACACCTTCAAAATGAGGGGTGTTCAGGTTTTTAAATGCAAAATTGAAAGAAATACGTCAAGTTGATATTGACCAAATTTTGACCGTATCGCCCTTTAGATAATCAACAAAATTATGTTGCTATCAGGATGACTGGTTGATTTCAAAGCAATTGAGACATAATCAATCAATTTATAGTAGTTCACTTCCACGTAATTTTCGATTTCTTGAACTTTTGGGGCATCATGATTTCACTGGTTAAGCTGAACAGATTATCTATACGATCTTCCAATGATCTAAATTTGCCGAAATTGAACCTTTAAACCGAATAGTGCAGCCAAGATGTACAGAATATAGTCACATGTTATAAACTTACAGGTCACATAATTAAAATAACAATGACTTAACAAGCAAACGGTGGACCCAATGTATGGGACATATTTTTTTCTATGTTCCCAAATATGGCCTGTTGTAAGAAAAGCGTAATAAAAATGTTGTTATTGGTAATATTTACAATACAAATGTCTGAGTTCCGGTTAAATGTTGTTCATATGGCTCATCTTAACACAAATTAAAGTAACAAAATCTGTGTAGAGCGAATTATAATGTTTTGATTGTCGAATGACCGCTAAATCATGTTTAAAACTCACTTAAGTGTTTTTTAGCAGTTTAAGTACAGTTTGGTTTGTGAAATTGTTTGTTGGGTAAAGCGAATACAGCTGGGAAAGCCTTAAATCAGAAAATCAGGAAGAAACCCGTTCGAAGATTGCATTTTATAGAAAATCAAACGAATGGGACGAACTTGCATCCATGATTAGACACAATTTGGTACCAATAAACCGACATTACATCCATATCCCTCGTAAGTTTCTGACTTTGTAAAACAAGTTGTATAGCTTTTCGTGATACATTTTACCAGATTGCTTATTAAACATATCTTAGGAAGTGTATAACTAGTTAAATTTTGTTTCTAGCTCAAATACTTTATGAGTTACAATGAAAAATGTAATCGATTGTTGCATATTAGGCTGAGTCAAGGGACACATACCCTACTTGTTTTTGTCACTATTATTTTTTTTAACTAAGATGAAATTGATTTTGCTTTCTTTAAGTAAGTTTGTTTGCGTTTGGAATGGATACTCTGTGTACAGTAAGGTCCCTCATAATGTAACATTTGAGAGAAGAAGGAAAATCAACCCCTCCGATTTTCGTCGTGCACAACTTCCATTTCTGCATGAAACCATCCCCTGCTTTGACGCCCCGTATCCTTCGCATAGGGTTGCGAAACTTTCCCCGTAATCGGATTAAGACGGCGGAATAGTTAATCGGCAAAAGATCTTGAAAACATCCATTAAAATGGCGAACAAAGTTTCGCTCGCTTACTTGCACGCCCACTGCCATTAGAACTTATCGTGCAAAACGGAATGCCAAGAGAAAAATTGCACCTTCGAGTCTTCCTTCTCATAGGAAAATTAATACTTACTACTTACGATTGCATTAGTCCTTCTTGTGTTGCCTCTTCTTCCTAGAGATTGAGGAGACAGCTGTCGTGTCGCGCCAGTCGCCATCGTGTGAACAGATCGGACCTGTCGAACGAATTGCTTCAGATATGCAAATGGCTTTGCGCCAGTCACGTGACCCATTTCCCACCGTCCTGAGTCGTGAGACATTACATCAGCAACCGGAAGAAAGTTCTAACCTTGAATATGCTAGGTTTTACGCTTTCTTCGGTTTTAGAATCTCATCCACATTTGTTTTCCGGGAAAAGTTTGACCAAACCTTGATGTGCAACTTTTCAGCGCAAAAATAAGCGTCCGTTCCACGACTTCTACTGGGGCGTATAAGATGTGAGATGTGGAATAATTGAACTGCAGCTTTAAATTCATGCGAAAACTTCCCAATCGGGGATGGAAGATTGGATGGCTTTAGTGGTGGAGATGTTATTTGCCACGAAATATTTATGCGACCATAAAGTCCTATGGCAAAGCCGACCCCAAAGCAAGAACTAATTTGAAAATTTATGTGAAAATCTACTTTTCCGGAGATTATATCCAATTCAATTCGATTTGATCCCCCCGGTCGGTCGGTCTGTTGGTTTGTAACCTGTTGGCTCCGTTTGCTGGCACCTGGCTTCGAGAGCACAATTGAAAAAGTGTTCCACTTGTCGATGGGTCCTTTAACCCATCGTAGCAAAACCAGACTTGGCAAAAGACAGAACGTCTATCTGTGCCGGGAATGCTCTCAGTTAGTTATATGTGTACGTTTCCAAGAGGATAAGCTCGACCGGAGGAAGCGGGGCCAAGCCTGTTGATCTCAAGTGATTCGTAGTTTAAAGTGTTTGAAAAGATGTTCTACGAGAGTAGTTAGCTTGATGGGTGCATTCACAGCTGTAGAAGAGGCCTAACTCCTCGTACTTGTGTCGGTTCACTTTATGAATATTCTATATTCAACATCAACTTTAATCGAATTTAGTTAACCTGAACATTTTTTGTCTTCCTTTTCGTCCGTTATCCCGCAGGAAAACTGCGTCAAATATTCGCGAATAACACATGCGAGCCCGGGTTTTAGGCGTCACATTCTGTTTATCATTGCGGTTTGGTACAGTTCTCACCTTGAACGACTTCTTACCTTGTCGGTGCTTGGAATTATACACGAAAGTTGAGGACATTTTTGTTTTTCTAGTCACAGTACGTACCACAAGATCTGGTCTCTTCTGAAATATTTGCTTCACCTTCGCGTCGTTCTGGTGGTTCCTGAGACCCGTTTTTGTTCCACTCCCAACCTTCTTGATTGTTGTTAAACGTGTATTGAAAGATTTAAGACCGTTATGGACACTGCACAGATCCAGATTTTCATTGCGACCGCACACAATTGCTTTTCGCACTTGATTGATTTTACACAATGAACAGACATACGTTCATCAGTCTGCGAAATATTTCACGCGTTGATGAAGGTTTTTAGATATACGTATATAGGGGCGTCAATATTTTGTGGCGAACAAGCCTTATTGACGTAAAAATCACTGTTGAAGCATGTTGACTGATCCTCAATTTCCCCCAGAAAATCAGAACAGAAAAGGATTGATTCATCTTTGCTACAGCAGGCGAGTATTGGAGCGAAGGATAGAGACTTTCTGATGTACCTGGTTTAAATGAACTTACATTGTGAGTTCATTGTGAAAGTCTACAAGCACAAAATTGTAGATTTTAATAGTAACAAAACTATCGCTTCTTCAGTGTACCATGAAAAGTTTGGTTACTAAAGGGCGATACGGTCAAAATTTGGTCAATATCAACTTGACGTATTTCTTTCAATTTTGCATTTAAAAAACCTGAACACCCCTCATTTTGAAGGTGTGTGTGTGTGTAGAATGTTGCTCCTATTTTGATTTTGGAATTCACTCTTCAGTTGTCAAAATGCCGTCCAAGCAAGAAGAGCAGCGTATCAAAATTTTGCTCGCGCATCGCGAAAATCCGAGCTACTCGCACGCAAAGTTGGCAAAATCGCTAAAAGTTGCCAAATCAACCGTTACAAATGTAATTAAAGTGTTTGGGGAACGTTTGTCGACAGCCAGGAAGTCTGGATCGGGGGGAAATCGAAAACCGGAAGCCGCTGAGACGACAAAGAGAGTTGCCGGTAGTTTCAAGCGAAACCCTAACCTATCTCTCCGAGATGCCGCAAATAAGCTGGGTGTATCGTCTACAACCGTGCATCGAGCCAAAAAACGAGCCGGACTATCGACTTACAAGAAGGTAGTGACTCCAAATCGCGATGATAAACAAAATACGACGGCCAAAGCGCGATCCCGGTGGCTGTACACGACGATGCTGACGAAGTTTGACTGCGTGGTAATGGACGACGAAACCTACGTCAAAGCCGACTACAAGCAGCTTCCGGGACAGGAGTTTTATACGGCAAAAGGAAGGGGAAAGGTAGCAGATATTTTCAAGCACACGAAACTGTCAAAGTTCGCAAAGAAATATCTGGTTTGGCAAGCCATCTGTACCTGTGGCTTGAAAAAGCAGCATTTTCATAGCTTCCGGACCGTCAACCAAGAAATTTACGTGAAAGAGTGTTTGAATAAACGTCTGCTGCCTTTCCTGAAGAAACACGGTTGTTCCGTACTGTTTTGGCCGGATTTGGCATCTTGCCATTACGGTAAAAAGGCCATGGAGTGGTACGCCGCCAACAACGTGCAGGTGGTTCCCGGCGACAAGAACCCTCCCAACACGCCAGAGCTCCGCCCAATTGAGAAATACTGGGCTATTGTCAAGCGGAACCTAAAGAAGACCAAAAAACTGCTAAGGACGAGCAGCAGTTCAAGGCAAACTGGCTTTCTGCGGCGAAGAAGGTGGACAAGGTGGCTGTACAAAATCTAATCAGAGGGTCAAGCAGTAAGGCCCGGCAATTCGGATTTGGAAAAGCGGAAGCCTAACTGAATATTTTTCCTGAATTTTATACTAATTGAACTTGAAAAAGAAATTTAATTTGATTTTTTAAATAAACGATTTCACCGATTTACACGTGTTTTCCCTTGACCAAATTTTGACCGTATCACCCTTTACTACCACTAGAAATTTGACTTGCAAGTTTTTATTTTTTTAGTTAGTTCGTTTATTTGTAAGGCTCAGACGTGTGCAACACTTTGCGGAGCCGATATACAAAATTGTTATTACCAATGCATTGCTTTTTAGTGTAAGTAAGTGGGGTATCAATTAGTCATGGCTGGCTCGAGTTTGGTGGGTCACATTATCGTTTGGAAGGGGCTAGGCTGAAAACTTATTTAAGCCATTACTTGCTGCTGATGGTTGCGACAGCTACCACATCGTCGGTCCCCATATCCCTATCAGGAACTAACCCACAGATGGGTGACCACAGTTTGCTGGACAGGTACAAGTAGTACGTAAACAAAAGGCTAGTTTAACTGGGACGCAATGGCAGATAATGTTCTAGAAAAAAGGGGAGAGTTGTTGTTTCTGACAACAACTCTCCCCTTTTTTCTAGAACATTATCTTCTAGAACATTATCTGTTTCTTGACGCTTTATTTATGTGCATAATGTTACTATTTTTGTGAACTATGTTTTTTTTTTTTTGAAAAAGCTCGATGATTTCAAAAAATTTAAGTTCTTAAAAGTCAACGACTTCGAATGGATTCATGGAGGTCCTTCCCATAAAATGTATGCCCAACATCTACCAGGATATAGCTAAGATTCGAATTTTCAGAATAGGAAAGCTTGCTTCCATGTTAAGTCGATGATTTATAATTTCAAGCCCATTTTTCTTAAAAAAAATTTACGTGCAATTAACATATCCAGTAAATTCACGTAGGTAAAATCTATATGGCATAAGAAGGACATCTTTTGAGCAAGGTGAAAATACTAATCTTCAGAAAAAGAGATTTTCATGACAATGTGTAGTGTTGGGAAGAAAAACTTATTTTTATAAACACTTCAAAGTGCTAGATAAATCTATCATTGATCGTTCCAGTAGTGGTAATTAATAAATTTCATGGCTGATTTCTGATCTGCAGAGCTGAAACTCATTTTTTAGGAAGAATCCCTCCTTACCACGAATATTTGTAGTTTTGTGAATATTACCTCAGTTTTCTCAACAACTTTTCGTGGAAGAGAAAATACATGATGATCAATGGATTCACGAAGGTACATTTTATAAATCACAAGCTGACCCGACTTCGTCCCGCCCAACCTTAAGCAAAGTCATAGAATTTATCAACAACAACGTCAATATCTCTATAATCCAGAACTTGGTGCCAGTTCACTGCTGAAATCTCGACACCAATATCCTCATAGTTTGCTCTCCTAAAGTTAAAGTGACTCATCTCTAGTCGCGGAGCGTAGCGTACTGCTTCAAATGAAATCTGGATTCGCAATGGAGGATGATTGAGATCAACCTTGCAGAAAGCATCAGCATTTACGACAGTGATGCTTGACAAGGGCAGATCTGTGAAGCACAAATCAAGCGTACGACCAAATGTATTAGTTATGCCATTAAGCTAAGTGAGTCCGTTGCATTCCATAAACTCAAAAATGTTCTCAGCATATCGGCCTTCACAAGATGATGATACATAGCTATTGTTCTTCTGTTTCCATTCAATATGTGGTGCGTTCATGTCCCCAACAACCAGCAGATAAGTCTTCTCGTGTATCTGGTTCTTTATGGCAGTGACATTAAGGAGTGTACCGAATATAAGCTATCCACATACATTTGCGTTGTACGCATGTATTTGTGGTGGTTTTTTATGCTCTGAACACTGCATGCTGTGCGTTTGACTGTCAGCTTTCTTTTGTTTACTTGTTTGTGCGGTTCAAATTCTGCGTTTTCAAAATGTCGCGTATTGAAAAGGAAGTAAAAATTAAGGTTTTGGACACATGGCTAAGTGAGAAGGGTATTACTAAGCGGAAATTTGCGAAGCGGTTTGGAATTCATCGTGCGAGTGTTAAAACCATCATTAATAAGTTTGGGGAACACTATTCTTTGGATGAGCTACCAGGAAGAGGCAGAAAACCCGGTTCTTCCAACCCGAAACTGGATCAGAAAGTGGTATCTCTAATCATGAAGAACAAATCAATGTCAATACGTGATTTGGCCAAAAAAGCAGGAACGAGTGTCGGAATGATCCAGCGTATCAAGAGGCAGAAACCACCTGAAGACCTACAAGAAGCAGAAAATCTCGAAACAAAGTGCAGAACAGAAGAAGCGAGCAGCAACAAGGGCCCGGAAATTGTATTCGCGTCTTTTTGCAGCGTCCGGATGCATGCGTTTTGATGGACGATGAGACCTATGTAAAGGAGGACTCAAAAACCCTTCCAGGTCCACAATACTTTACTGCCGTCGTTGGGGAGGATGTAAGCGATGCGGAAACGTCGATTCAAGAAGAGAAATTCGGTCGGAAGGTACTGGTATGGCAAGCAATATGTTCCTGTGGTTTGAAGTCAACCACTTTTTACACTACCGGAACTATAAATGCGGAAATCTATCGATCTGAGTGTCTCCAGAAGAGATTGTTGCCTTTATATAAGAAGCATAGTTAGTACACCTCCACTGTTTTGGCCGGATTTAGCATCGGCTCACTATGCCAAAACCACTCTCAATTGGCTTGCGGAAAAGGGTACAGATTTCGTTGAGAAAAATATCAATCCACCAAATTGCCCTCAGCTTCGACCCATCGAACGTTACTGGGCAATCGTGAAGAGGTTCTTCAAGAAGACTGGTAAGGCAGCTGGGAACATGCAGGAGTTCAAAAAATTTGGGCTCAAGCGTCCCAAAAATGCGATGCAACACTTGTCCGGAACTTGATGAAGAGCATTCGATCCAAAGTTCGAAAATTCGTGAAGGAATAACTTAAATTGCATCCGGTCTTCATTATGTTCAAGTTTAACCTCGTACAATAAAGGATCAATTTTTTTTATTAAAAATCAGTATTTTTTACATGACGTATTTTAAAGTTTTAGTTATCTGTACATGTCGTTAGATAAAAGATTTCCTGATTGAAATATCCTGTGATATAATCTTGGTCAAAATGACACATCTTCAATTCTATATACTACAAACATTCAACCGTAAGCATTAAGAAAACAACAAATCAATTAGCATGGCGTTCC
This sequence comes from Aedes japonicus, assembly GCA_034211315.2. NCBI lineage: Eukaryota > Metazoa > Arthropoda > Insecta > Diptera > Culicidae > Aedes > Aedes japonicus. Next base: position 42,995 of record JASCZW010007382.1, read on the forward strand.
TTCAATTTATCTTAGTTTGATCGATTTCATCCTCCCACACCGCTAAGTCTTAAGTTACTGCTGTTGATTCAAATTCAAAGTACCACCAACATTCATGTATGTTTGTTATTTACTTGTATCACCACGCTTCGCGTGGGTTGATCGTGCTCAAGAAACATAAAACGCTGATATGATTTGCAGTATTTTATAAGATTAGCGTCAAATAAATTTCAATGCGAAATCGTTGAAGAGGGGATGAAGATGTTTATAGCTCGCTGGAACGGGTTGAGCTCCAACCATAGAAGCAATGGCAGATAAGTGTATGAATCCCTCGACGATGATACGAATGGCGAAATGGTGTAAATAAAGTAGGATCCATTAGATACCAAAAAAAAAATACAGAAAATCTCCCATAACTTCCATCCTTAATATTTTTCATCCGCTGGATGGTTCAATGAACGGTTACAACAGCACAGCGATGCTATGTCGCAATTTATTTTAAAGCTTATTCTGGAATCATTAAAAGTTAAAAGTAAACAATTTGCATTCGTAAACATCGTTTTCTTTGAAATTTTCTCTTTGGAATATCAAGCCAATTAAAACCAGTAGCGATGATGAATCAGAGTGAATGGAGGAAATATTTGAGCTTCATAGCAGCAGCAGCTTGCAATTTAATTGGGATGAATGATTAAAAGGTTTGCAGTAGATGGAAAGCTTTTATTTACTTTGGCAACTGTTTAAAGTTACAATCCTTAATCCTTACGTTTCATTTGAACTCATCAGAATTAGCTATAGAACCGATCATTTCTTACAGAATGCAATTTCAGGGGAGTTTACCCTACGGCTCTTTCGGTCGGGAAAATCCAGACTGATTTGCAAATTACGAAAGATGGACAATGAATTTACCGAGCTTCGTCAATATCCGGAACCTTGACCTGTTCAACTTTTGAAAATATTCCACAACTAAACAATGAAACTCTGCTATGTCAGTATGTTTTATGTATGAAGAATGGAGTGAAATTCAAAAATTCATAAATCTGACACTCCTGTTGAATCATCGAATCAAAATCCGGACACTTTTGAATTGAAATCTGGACGGATACAATAAAACAAAAAAAAACCTTCAAACACCATTCTTCATCAATTTGTGGACAATCTATAAATCATATTATTTATAATTAATTTGTAGGTCATTTCATCAACATTTGCGACTGTTGTTGTTCGGCTGTATAGACTACAGGGTGGCAAAAGTTGCCTGTCAGTGTTTTTTGTCTCAGTGTATCTCTGAAAGTTTTCATTGTACGTGTAATCATCTGACATTTGGTGTATGTGATTTGTTTTGGAAAATTGTTTGTTTTGGTTACGCTATAAAAATGAACGCAAAACGAGTTTTTGGTAGTTGGTACATAGGGACCAATTATAGAAGTCGAGTCGAACGTCACTTTGATCGACAGATCTGTTTTGCAATAACAGATGTCGAGATTGAAGAAATTTTGTCGAGTTGGTCAATTCAATCGACCGCTCGGATACTTGTGACTGACTTGACACATTTTCTCGAGTAGGAGTTTGTTTTGATACGCGTTTTTCATTGAATATTATTAATTTTATGATCCTAACATTGGCTCTCAAGCCCATTCGGTTGTCGCACTGAGACTTCGATCTACAGTAAAAGTCATGAGCTGTTGAAATAAACCACAAAACTCTGATGTTTGTTTTTAAATACTTCTATACGCAAATATACTGAAATGATACGTATGCACTTTGAATTTGGAAATTTACCCTCAGTTTTGTTTGTTTTGTTTAAGTGGTATATGAAATTAGTGAAGTATAGAAAAATAATACCCAGAACTTAGGGAACATCATACAATGTTTAGAACGACTTCCCTGAGCTTCAGGTAGAGATTTCCTCGAAAAATAAAATCTTAGTATGGAACTTATTTTAAGATCAGACAGAAATATCTCAAGTACGCAAGTGTTTTTTTTTGCATCGGGGGACTGACGTTCCATGATTTAGCTATGGAATGCTTATATAACCAAGACTAAACTAGAGTTCCGGTGAATTCTACATGCTTAAACATTTTATATTGTTCCGATTTTGTTTGTTTGCGTTACCATTCCATGAAATAGTCAAAATACTGTTTCTAAAATTTTGAGTATTTACAGTATTACCAAATTGAATTTTTTGAAACTGCAATATGATTTTTTTGCCCACAGTAAAAGGTGATACGAATTGAGGTCGATAAGTTGTTCCGTTCTGGCAGTTATCGCCGATAACAAACCGTGTAAGCGACGTGTTCGCTTGTTTGTAAATACCGCATGTGTGCGTGTCGCGTTTTTTACTTGGTGGTTAAACTTTTACGCCGACCCAGCACACGTTCGGTAGCCCGACTGCAGCTACCGAATTCGTCCATGGTGTGCCAGAGTGGGGACTCTGAACAGAGAAGATGACTCTGAACCCTACTCATCTAAACTCCACCTAGAGTCTGACGTTGCCTGTATCCCCCGGATTCCACTGGAAGTGACTACTTCGGGAGGAGGATGTGCTCATGCACTTCCTTTGTTGCCAGGTCTAGCTAGTCGCGCTAGTTCGCTGATCTCATCACCATAAAACTTCTGCTGCTGCGCACTCGGTTGTAGATGTACTACTCTTCTTGTTGACCAGTTGGATGCCGAGGTCGGTCCAGCGAGTCCGGTTGGAGGGTGACTTCCGGTTCACTGGTACCCCAACGACCCTGAATTGGCGGTTTGTCACAATCGTTTCTACTCGGCATACTCCCCGACGGTGGAGATAGCCTACTCCGGCGGGGGTTCCCGACGAAAGAATATCTCCCGAAACCGTTAACGAATGCGATATGCTTGCTTCAATGTTGTCCGGTAGTGTCGAGGTCAGTCCAGCGATTCCGGTTGAAGACATTGCTTCCCGGTTCCTGGTGCCCCACCGACTCATGCCGGTGACTCCGCTACGGACTACTCAGAATAGTCCCCGACGGTGGATCCATCCTATTTCGACGAAGAGTTCCCGGCGGTGGAAGTTCTTTCGAAACCGATGCAATCCGGGCAGATGTCTAGGTCGGTCCTGCGGTTCTGGTTGGAGGATGACTTCCAGTCCACAGGCGCCCTGACGACCAATTGCCGGTGCTTCTTAACGATCAGACTAGTCCCCGTGGTACGTGACACTCCGTCTCAGTCACCGGCGGTGGATCTAGCCTACCCGGTCGCGCCTGATGGTGCACTTTTTCTTCTCTCATACACATGCTGGCGAGCACCCAGGCTCGACTCGATAAACCTGTACTGGCCGTCACGTCACCTGTACTGCAACGTGTGTGTGTGTTTTTTTTTGTAGACGGGATGGAAAGTCTGCAACCAGACACCTGAAGAACTCAGGGTGCCTCGAGCCACTAAAAACCCACCCGTGCCTTAAGCCCTGGACCCGCCTGCTTGTTCAGCACCCACTATGTCTAACTACTTAGGGCTTTAGTAGCTAGGTGGTCCCTGTGACCTGCCTTTGGTCGTTTCGCCATTTTTGTTGGAGATCGAGGACGATCTGGGAGGCTGCTGCGCATACCGCGTCCCAGACGTCCCGGTCCTGGCACATCCTCGGGACCAAATTGTCTGGAGTCGTGGTGTGTGTGTGTGTGTGTGTGTGTGTGTGTGTGTGTGTGTGTGGGGGGGGGGGATGTGTGGGGGTGTGTGTCATCTCTATCCTCAGAACGGGCGCGTTGAGACTGCGTTATGGAGGCCAATACAATAGAAAGGAGAACTTTTGAGGCAAGACAAGCTATTCTCAAAGCTTTTAGGGAAATGGGAGGTACTGGGAGTCAACAACAGGTACAGCAAAACATTACATAGACGCCCTTATTAATAGTTACAACTCAGTAATACAAGGTCAAGAAGAGCCAGTGGCATCTGTGAGTCATTTTTTCTCGAGGACCAACGGGAACCTGTTCCGGATTGACAGGTCCGAGGTCAAATCTTCAAATGGCCTCAAAACGTTGAGAAATATCCTACTGGAGAAATCGCATGAATTTTGATACCCACATTTCCTGGGTTTCTTTCTACATATGTTTATGGCCACTCTAGGCCCTACGGAAACCTGTTACAGAATGGCCTTTCCAGGAACAAGTCGACATATGGCCCACAATAGAAATGAAATAGTTTTTAGGAATTATTACAAAGATTCTGGCATCCCTTCCTGGAAATTCAATAGATGTTCCGATGTTGTTTCTCCGTACCGGAACACTGCCCCAAAAACCCGGATTTACAGCAACCAGATGAATGCAAATTGTCATTGCCGATAATTTTCCTAAACCAAATGAGTTTTTGAATCTAACGGTCCCAAAGATTTGAAATCGGTCATTATGAAGTTAAGCCATATGAACTGGTGGCTACCGGTACCCTGTTGATCACGGGGTGAAAAAATTGCAGTCCCCCTTCCTACTTATAAAAATAAAATGCCAAGTGTCACTAAATTCAGTTACTGTTTTAAAATAAACTATGAAAATTCGTAACACTGAGGTACTGCTGTCGATCATATAATAGGTTAAAGGTTCAAGTAGAAATTCTCCAAAAAATCAGGACCAAACATCCTCGAAGTTTAAGATTCCCAGAATTTCACGAGAGAACTTTCCTTGAAATTCAGGAGAGGACCTCCCAGAGCTTCAGGAGAAGTTTAAAGAAGAGGACTCCTTGGGAGTTTGGAACTTTCCAGAGGTTCTGGAGCTCTTCCCAGAAATTTGAGATGCATAAGTTCAGGAAATAACTTCCCCGGAGTTCGACAAGCAACGAACAAGGGAGAGCATTGGCTATAATTTTTCAAAAAATTAGAAACAAATTTCCATAAAGCTCAGGACGATGCTGTCGTGACCGTGCTCTGATGACGCCATATTAATTGGCGCTGTTGTTGCTGATTGCTGCTTATGCTTCAACTGCAGAGAGAGAACTCCCAAAACCTCACTGCGGTAGATTCTGATGAATGGCCGCTCGACTGTAGAGCCTCGGCCCGGCTGCTGTTGCTGGCTGCTGTTCCTGGTGATTGTTCCTGGTGGCTGTTCCTGGCTGATGTTCCTGCTGTTGAGACTGGCTTGCGACTGCTTGCTGCGACTTCTGTCGTAATTATGTCGATTCTACGGTGCTCTAGCCTTTTTATAGGCCACATTGTTTCATTTTGTTTTTCTTATTTTTGATTCGCTTTGAACAATCGTTCGAATGGTGTAGCAAGAGGCGATTCACAACATTGGGCGATCTATTTATTTTAGTCGATGTACTAATATATGATCGAAATTTGATTATTTTATTTTGCATTTTATATATTGTTATTTTATTTCTTTTTTGATTCCTATTCTCTATTACTACAGATGCGTCCTAGAGCATCAAGCGAGAAATTCTCTGAAGTTTAGGAAAGAATTTCCCAAAGATTCCAAAAACAAAACTTCCCAAAAGATTAGTTGAAACTAGCCGGAAGTGCTAGAAAGTTTTACCAAAATTCGGAAAAGAATATTTCAGAACTTTAGAATGAGGATTTCCAGCAAATGTAAGGGATTTTTTCTAGAAATTCTGGAGAGGACTTTTCCAAATATTCAGTGAAATTTCCCTCGGAGTTCAAGTTGGGACTTATCAGAAGTTTAGAGAGAATAAATTCAGGAAATAACTTTCCCGAATTTCAGGAAAAAACTCAATAGAGAGAGCACTACCTATTAGTTTCGCAAGGAATTTTACAAAAAAATCAAGAATTCAGCACAGCACTTCCGAGAAGAAACTTCCCAACAGTTTTGTTGGAACTACACAGAAAGTGCAAGAGAACTTCCCCGAAATTCGGAATACATTCCAGAATTTCAGAATGAAGTTTTCTCGGAGTCAAGGCATTTCCAAAAGTTCAGTTAGATACTTCTGAGAAAAATAGAAACTTTCAAGAAATCCTCCTAATTGTTCAAAAATGAATTTCACAGAAATTCAGGAACAAAAATTCCCCAAGTTCAGGAGAAAAATTCCCCGAAGTTCAGAGGAGGACTTCCCAAAAGTTCAAGACGAAAGTTTCCAACAGATTCACAAAGATTTTCCAAGAAATTCAGGAGAGAAACTATCCCAAAGTTTTGGAGAAATTTTCTTCGCAGTTCAGATTGTGTCTTATCGGAAGTTTATAAAGCAACTTAGTTCAGGGAAAAAACTTACGAAATGTGTCTGCAGCAGAGAAGAGCTGTGAGATGAAAACTTTCGAGAACATTTGGAGTAACTACCAGTAAATTAATGAGGAAACCTGCCAAACTCATGTAGGATTTACAATTCCTTGGGTTTCATCTCACTTCGTTCGAGAGATTTAATCATCGATTCTAAAAAAATTTCCACTTAGGGTACTCGAAGCAAAAGAAAAAGTTTAAAGGCTTTACCAGAAGGTCGAAGAACTTTGAAATAAAATCGTTGAAGTGGAGAGAGATTACGTGCATATCAATACAGCAATTTTGAATGTTAAATCTTTAAAAAATAATGCCTCCTCCAATAACTTCAGTATCGTCACGCGCAAGAAGTTGGTAATAACTAGATAATAACTCCTCTTCTGAATCATCTTTGAAATCTATATCGACACTTGTTCACATATTAATTAATAACTTCCTCGAAAATAAAATCTGTATCCACAATAATCCGGACACCTTCAAATCATTGTTACTTATGAAATATTGCACGTAGGAATGAAAAATTTCACTGTGGTATAGCTGAGAGTATATGATGATAAAGACTATGATTGATATTTACATTTCATGTTTAGTATTCAAGATGGCGACAAAAGAAAAACAAGTGCGCGAGCGAATTTTGTACGGGCGTACGGCAAATCCTGACTAGTCAATACGGGACCTTGCAGAAAACATTGGATTTACCCAAATCCACTGTTCACGATGTGCTCAAATCATTTTCGGAACGTTTGACGGTGGAGAGAAACCTGACAAGTGACGAAAACATTGGACGCGCTGATCCTTTCATCGACCGAAAGGGTGAAAAGGATATTAACGAAAAACCCAAATCTCTCCATTCGAACGGTGGCTCGTAAAATAGGGATGTCGCCTGGTTTTGTCCAAAAATCAAAACAATGCACAGTGGGAAAAACGGACCCAAATTCCCACAGATGGGACGCCGCTGGATTGGCTGCTTGAAATATATCATTTCTTATGGTAAATTTGCCAAAAAATTGAATGGTGCCATTTTCAGCCTGCGCCGAGCCCAGGAAATGGTCCATTTTACCCCATTTACCCCTCAAAATATGTCTTTTTGAGTTGGCATCAATGTTACTACAATCTCCGCTGAATGGTTTGCCCGCATAGAATCCTATTTCATATTAAAAACTCTGGGAAATCGAATGGTACAAGTTTCATTCAGTTCCGAGCTCGGAAAGTGGCTTATTTTGCCCTATTTCCCCATTAATTTGAGATTTTCTTGTTCGTACCCTTTCAGCTACAATCGCTGCCAAAGTTTATGGCTAAAAACAGCCTATCTTACGTGAAAAAGTCTAAGAAATCGAATGGTGTTATTTTCGTTTAGATACAGAATCGATAAACTGTCCATTTTGCCCCATTTAACCCTATCTTTGTGTGTTTTTAAGCTTTTATTCATATATCTACAATCGCCGCTGAATTTTCTACATGAAAAAGACCATGCCGTACGTGAAAAACACTGAGAAATCGAATGGTGCCATTTTCAGCCTGCGCCGAGCCCAGGAAATGGTCCATTTTACCCCATTTACCCCTCAAAATGTGTCTTTTTGAGTTGGCATCAATGTTACTACAACCGCCGCTGAATGGTTTGCCCGCATAGAATCCTATTTCATATTAAAAACTCTGGGGAATCAAATGGTGCAAGTTTCATTCAGTTCCGAGCTCGGAAAGTGGCTTATTTTGCCCAAATTCCCCATTAATTTGCGATTTTTTTGTTCGTACCCTTTCAGCTACAATCGCTGCCAAAGTAAGCTGAAAACAGCCTATCTTACGTGAAAAAGTTTAATAAATCGAATGGTGTTATTTTCGTTTGGATACACAATCGGAAAACTGTCCATTTGGCCCATTAAACCCCTACTGTGCAGGATTCATTCAGTTCCGAAACCGGAAAGTAGCCTATTTTGCTCCACTTCTTCTTAAATATGCGAACGAAACAAGGCTGCTCCGAAGTCTTAAAATGGCCAAAACCAATATAGAACTATGAAAAAAGTATATGCGCATTTGATAAATACTTAGAGGTCGTATGTGAAAATAATTAAAACGTACTCTTTATATATTAGAAGCTATAAACTATTTTGCAAGAAATATGGGGCGCCCTGAAAACTTCTGTAATTAAACGAAAATAACACCATTCGATTTCTTAGACTTTTTCACGTAAGATAGGCTGTTTTTAGCCATAAACTTTGGCAGCGATTGTAGCGGAAAGGGTTCGAACAAGAAAATCTCAAATAAATGGGGAAATTGGACAAAATATGCCACTTTCCGAGCTCGGAACTGAATGACAAATTGGCAAATTTCTCATAAGAAATGATATATTTCAAGCAGCCAATCCAGCGGCGTCTCATCTGTGGGAATTTGGGTCAATTTTTTTCCACTGTTTAACGACTTGAGTCGTATAAAGTAAAAACAGTTCCAAATCGCAACGAAAAACAGAACTTGGCAGCAAAATCACGGGCTCGACGTTTGTACTGCGAATATTTGACGAAGTGTTCATGCGTTGTTATGGACGATGAAATTTATGTCCTGGAGGATTTCAAGCAGCTTCCAGGGCTGACTTTTATTCTGCTATGGCCAGAAATGCTACAGCTGAGCATTTCAGAAGGAAGAAGGCATCGAAGTTTCCCAAAAATACCTTGTGTGGCAAGCAATTTGCACGTGTAGCAAAAAGAGTAAATCTTTCGTCACTATAGGCACAATCAACAAGGAGATCTATCAGAAAGAGTGCCTGCAGAAGCGATTGCACCTCTCATCAAAAGTCACAAAGAAAAACCTTTGTTCTGGTCCGATTTGGCATCATGCCACTATGCTAAAACTGCGATGGAGTGGCACCAAGCAAATCAAGTGCACATTGTACCAAAAACCTCAAACCCGCCAAATTGTCCAGAGCTCCGACCAATCGAGAGATATTGGGCTCTGATGAAGCGGAAGCTTTTTGGAAAGAATCAAGGAATCAAAGACATCAAACACTTCCAGCAAATTTGGACAAAGAAGGCATCTAAGAATTCTGAAGAGTCTGTAAAAACCCAATGGACGGAGTTAAGCGCAAAGTTCGAAAATTTTATGCAAATACCGAATAACTATGTTTTGTCTTCACGAATTGTTTAAACACATCCCATGAATCTGAAATAAACAACTATGACGGAAATATAATGCGAAATTTATGTTTTATTCATGTTTTAAGGTGTCCGGATTATTACGGATAAAGACCTTACTTCGAAAATACAAAATCGCTACTTTATAACAGTGTCTCAATGTGGTTTTTCGAATAACAAAAACTTTAGTGTAATTTACAAAACAAGAGTGAAAAATTCTTCGACTGTCAGTAATGGCATTGAAGAAGGCCATGAATTATTGTATAGTGTAATATTTCGATGACATTTTGAAAATTTTCAAAACTACAGGCAATTGTCGAGTTTAGTTGTCGACTCGATGAGATTCAGTCGGCTTCTTTAATGTGTAATTTTGCTCGACTCGACAGTTGTTACTCGACTCAACTTCTATAATTGACCCCATAATTGAAGAACTTATGATCATATGAGGTTTCGACACGAACGCGTATGGATACGATGGGCAGGACATGCTGTCAGGATGCCAAATAGCAATCAGGAAAAAAAAAATGCCTCCAATCCGGCCGGAACATGCCTTTGCGCCCTGCAGTATGTTAGATGGATATGGAGCAAAATCTTGAAAATGTGTGACACACGTTGAAATCGCGTCCCAAAGCAAACTTTTCGTGTAAAACAACAAAACACATTGGGCCATAAACCTAAGCTCAAGTGGTGCCTTATTTACGTCTAAACAGAATTTAGACCGGCTTTAAAGCGGAATCGAGCTGAACACACGACTCCCAAATGAAATTCACTTTATGACCTGTTACAGACATGACAAATTCTCATCAGCACTGCAGAATTTTGCACCTTCTTCGAAACCATCTACCTATCATTTTCCATTTCTTACTCGCTGTACCGTTTGATCATTCCGAGTTCTCAGAGGCCAAAACAAAAAAAGAAACGAAAACTTTGCACACTCCCCCTGCTGATTGAAAGACAGTTTTATTTTCCGCCTGTTACCTGTCACACTCAAGGCGGTAATTCGATTGCGGGAAATGAAGTCATGAACACTCAACGGGACCAACGGGCTGGGAAAGAGGTAAAACATAGCCCATGCCCCACCACATCAGCATAATGGAAAGTTTAATTTTTCACACTTGGCACTTGGAGGTCGTTCCGGCGTAGAACAATGACTTCTTAAAGCAAAGAGAAAAATGTGCTATTTTATGGTCACAGCCGTGTTTCTCCATCGGAAAGAAATCCGATCCATCGTGTAGCGACAACACAGAACTTTGTTTTCCTTTCTTTATGGTCGAATTTCCTCTCTTTTCAGCCGAGTTTGCCCGCGGGGGGAGAAGAGATGGATCGTGAGCCTTGAAAGTGCCAAAAGAATACAACTTTTTCCCACTTGTTTCGCCTGAAAGAACATGTCGAGGGGAGCAAACACACGGAGGAAAATTGATAGCCCATTGGATAGCATTGGAATATAAAATGTAGTTTAATAGCTCATAACAAAAGAACACAGCACTCGTTCCCGGTTGGCGTTTTCTATCGCGATAGGTACATGTGTTTACTACTGGATGGCGTGGGTGGATAGGTGAGCTGTCATCGTCGTTCGTTGCTGGTGACCGGTTCCTTCTTCGGCTCGATTGCCAGGACAGAGGACGTGGGAACGATTTCCTCCATTAGTTTTACGGCTGATTTTGATGTGTCGGCGGTTTCCTCACTCTCCACCTGACTGGTTGGACAATGGCAGGGCTGGCGGGGGGCGGGGATGGTTTTGGCAAGTTGTTTGCATGTTGGTTTAGTTTTTCACTTTTGTGTTTGGTGATGGTTTTGTGTTTCTTTTTCACATCTCATGGCCCCGGTCGTTGGGTCGTTTTACGGCATAATCTGTTGCGGTGGATGATTTTGTTCTGGCGAATTGAATAAGAAGATTGAGCAGCGGAGTTCAATTCCAATAACGTGGGTTGAAAATGGATTTTACCCGAAAAATGCTGTTTGCTTGATTTTACTGATTTTTTTTGTTCTTCTGAGCTTTATGGGCGATTTGCAATGCTTTGATTGGTTCACAAAAATTTCGAAGAATGTATAGTTTTTTTTAACAGTTGGATTGGAAAGGCGACGCTCCACTCCAACGCCCAAACGTTGAAGTCGCCCGTTACTACCAACGGGTTTCGGCCAGTTAGCTCCGTTTTCATCTGATTAAACATGTGTGAGAACTGGTCAATCGACCATCTTGGTGGCGCATAGCAGCTGCAGAGGAACACTACATTCCCTTTTACGACCGTGAAGACCTCGTTTGAGGTGGACAGAACCTCCTGAACCGTGAACTTGCCCGCCGTCCATAATACCGCCTTATAGGACCTATCCGCAACCCAGTTTCCGTTATCGGCAGGCATGCGGTATGGGTCGGATATTACGGCAATATCTGTTGCCTGTTGACTCGCGAACTGCCTGACACAGCAGTTGCTAAGCTACCTCACAGTGGTTCAGGTTTGTTCGGCTACCCGAACAGTGGTTACCTTTTTGGCCCACCCTTGTAGGCCGTGAAAGGGTGGCCTACCGTAACGTGCTTGTCGTCTGGCTTCCCAGAGAACGTCATGCATTTAGGCGTTTCTTACAACCCCGGGCCTTATGACCTTTCCCTTCGTACATTCGGCGTCACCCAAGTAGCATAATACGGTCATAGTTAGTTGTGGTAACTTGATTATGACTTAACAAGTCATAATATGTTATTTCAACCGAGTGTCAACACTTGTGCTACTAGGGAAGTCGCTCCTATCGAGGTCCCTAGATTCATATGCCCGCTATAAACACGACATGCCCGCTCTCAAGTCACTTAAGCTTAGCGTACTTCTTGAGCTCGAGGATTATTTCACCTGTGCGAGTACGGCGGATACTCCAGACGTCGGCACCCAGATCCACGAGCCTTGCATCATCGCGCATTGCCTTGAGGACCCCGAAGTACATGGACTCTTGAGTCTTCACAATTAAAGCCTCACCGCGGTTATGCTTCGGTTCGCTTTTTCTTTTTAAGGTCTATCTCTCTTTTTCCGGACATTGGTTCAGGGGTTTTCCCTGCCGCTGAAGAGGTCGTCACCCGTTCCCTTCTTGTAATCCCGTTCGTTGCCGGAGCTGGTCTTGGAGCTTGGGTCACCCTTGCAGCATGGGACTTCACGCACCGACGGGGTGGTATTGGCACTTTTGGCGCCTTTGGCACCTTTGGGCCTTTGGCACCTTTGCGCCTTTGGTGCCAAGATCACTCTCTTTTCGCATCACAGGGCGTGAGGTTGTGCCCTCCGACACCCACACCACGTTCACATGTATCTTTGGGCCTGTGGAGCCATCAGACACCAGCGGTTTCTTGGAGTCACCGTGTGTGGTTTTCCCGGGCGATTGCCTGGCACGCATGGATGTTCCTGCCACTACGGTAGGTGCGGTGGGATTTCTAACGGACACGGTAGCGTCCATCTGCGTGTACTTGCAGGTGGATTCCCTGTCCTTTTCCACTGCCACTGGCCTTGCCATTTTTCTGGCTAGGAGATTAGCTTCCAGTTTGTCCCTCTTGTGGCATGCAGCCTTAACGGACCTATGAAACTACAACAAGCTATGTTTGAGATCCTTGCTTTGTTGCTAGTCGACGTGAAGTCGATTATCACATTCAGCTGTTCTGTGACTACCATGGCTCACATGATTCTAGGCCCATCCGTGGCCTCTCCAATTCTTCAGGAAACCCCTGCTTACGAGTCTGTCGCATTTCCGCACGATTCGGATCCCGCCTTCCTGCTAGGTGCGGATCTAATCAAACCTCTTTTGACAAACGGGTTCACCTCCTCTCGCTGAATCGTTTCATTTTGAGCTTGTGGCTCCATGCTGTTGGGTCCCTCTTCAGACGCTATCCAGACCCACGTAGTCGCCATAGTGATCCCATGGTTATCTATGCAAGCTTGAAGGCGAGCAGGGAGGTCATGCGAGGGTTGATGTGGGCGTTCATGGGGACATCGTGTTCAGAGCCTGATCGGCATAGGTCAGGATGGGCAGCCTACTCCCGCTCGACTAGTAAACCCGGTTGATGGAACGTGGAACGTACCGAAGGCCTGCCAGGGTTTTAGAGGGACGGAGATAGACTATGCTGCATGTAACCGTGCCTTTTCCTGTAAGTGTCACCCGACATACTCAGGAAGACGACATAGGTATCAGCCCTAAGAAACATTTGAATTGGCTAATTTATTTATCCTTTTGCATTTGTATGGTTACAAATTTAAATATGCTAATAAGTATAGATAAATGTAAATATGTTTTGGTAAATATATAAATGTAAATAGATGAATTCACATGTATTGATCAAAATAAATAAACGTAAGTAACTAGAAATTAGAAGAAGAATTAGTATCTTCCATTTAATTCCAACTACCTTTGCTTATCTTCGACAGATACGCGTATTTCGTCTACAATGTGCAGACTTCCTCAGTGACTCGTACTAGTCGTCTCGACTGACTATTGAGGCGTAACTGATAGTCACACAGTATGCGATGAAATACGTGTCATTGTCGAAGATAAGCAAAGCGCGTAGTTGGAATTGAAATGGAAGATACGAATTCTTCTTCAATTTCTAAGTTACAGGTATTCCACTAAACAGCTCAAACCCTCTAGGATTCAAACGTAAGTAAACAAATGTATATTTATATAAACACAGAGAAACAGACATAAAACTTGCAGTTTCTTCAACGATTACGCCTTCAACGGTCAATTCAAATTTTTTTTTAGTTGCAAAAGTCACCACAGATGGCGCACATAGTGGATTCCCTTGTGTTTGACGTTAGCACACTACCCCCACCTGTTCAGCTTTATCGCCCATCACAAGGCGCATAACAAATTGTGCATGGTACAGTTATGTTAGTGACAATGATTTCTAGTTCAACATTTTCAATGTGTTATGTCTGTTTGTCTGAGATATAAATGTTAATACATAAATGACGATGGGCTAACATCAAAATATAAACACTTTCATGAAAATCTCACGTTGTTACGCACTTTGATGATAATTGTAAATGCTGTTGGTCGAAAGTTATGCAGAAAAAATGCAAAACTACCAATTTTTAAATTAACTCCACAAGGGGACAATAAGGATCAAATGATGTTGCAGAGGCCTTGTAGATGGAAGTTTTTACTTTCGATTCACGTATTTCGTGTTTGCAAATATTTGAAAATAAGTGATTAGGCTATCTTGAAAAAACCATAAGAAAAACAAGATAATTTTTTTATTATGAACATAAAAGGACCACACTTGTCACCATCCAAATCAAAAGATAGCTCTAATTTTTAAGATTAAATCTTTCAAAGATATCACACTGAAAATTTATTTTCGTAGAGAAGCTTCCACGCGTTTCGTAAACATGGATCTTGTACATAGAACAAATGTCTCGTATATTGTATGAAACATTCATAATGCTTTTTATCTGGTGAAATGCTATCATTACACCTTTTTTGTAAAATGCACGAAATGAGCTTCGTGATGACCAGCCAATTGCTGCTTCTCTTTATGCCGCACTCATGCACGATGGTGTTTCTGCTGGTATGGGCGGAAATAATTTATCTATCCCAAAATAAACATCAAAGCTCTGTCGTGAGCTATAACTGCATGCTCATTAATCAAGATTGTTCTCACGAGTCAGCGTGGCCTAGTGAGATCAACCACGGATTTAGAATCAGCGCTTTCCAGCATTCAGGTTCGAACCTAGTCCGACAACAAAAAAAAATGAAAATTCCACGTGCTATGCGCTTTTTTGTCAATTACATCTTGAGTCGATAAAGTAGATCTGTCAGTCCTTCATGCAACCACCAGAGAGACGTTTCTTTTAATTTGTGACAAAATATTCGTAGCTCTTGCATTGTTTCCGTACAATGTACGAATGTTCTTTCTGTGTCAACAAAAGCTTCGTGCTTGTTGACAGTTGCTGCATTCAATTACGAATGTCTCTTCATAAAAAGAACAAACCAGTTTCGTTGCTGAAAACAACGAATGAATTAGTGAGTATTACTTTCGGTTTCTGTAATACAAACTAAAATTAACTCTTCAGTGTAAGAGCGTGGAAAGCTCCGATGCAGAGGCGTTATGCCTTATCTGTCAAACGAATGGGCAAAGATCAAAGTTGTCAGTTTTCGAAGTACCAGAGAGGAAACCGGCATATTTATATGCCTGACCAGGCATGTCGATAAGTGAAAGAAAGAAACAATGTGGATTAATCTCATCGTTTTAGTAGTTACTTGATCTATAGATTTTCAGCTCTGGTCTGCTTCATCTCCCGTCGTAGTCACTCAAACACCTTTTGGGTATTTTCGTAAATCATCCGGGGTGAGATTCGAACTCGTGAGAAGAGGTATGCATGTTAACCACTACTACACTAAAGGTGTAAATGATAGGCTAGGCTTCTCTTCATATCTTTAATTCTAGCCAAAAAACATTGTTGTACACTCTCGGTGCCTCATGGTGATGAGCGAACATCTCCTTCTACATCATAATCGTTACTCCTCGCACGGAGAATATATAACATAACAATTAATGTATATAAAAATATATTTATTGTAAAATGAGAATGTCGATTTTTCGACTTTTTTCCGCCTTGGAATCACTGTGCGGCGTAGTGGTTAACATGCATACCTCTTCTCACGAGTTCGAATCTCACCCCCGGATAAGTTACGAAAATACCCAAAAGGTATTTGAGTGACTACGACGGGAGATGAAGCAGCCCAGGGCTGAAAATCTCGATAATCAAGTAACTACTAAAACAAATGAGATTAATCGCACATTATTTCCTTTCTTTCACTTATTGACATGCCTGGTCAGGCTATAAATATGCCAGTTTCCTCTCTGGTACTGCGAAAACGATAACTTTGATCTTTGCCCATTCGTTTGGAAATAAGGGCATAACGCCTCTGCTCGGAGCTTTCCACAGCTCTTACACTGAAAGTTAATTTTAGTTTATATTACAAAACCGAAAGTAATACTCACTAATTTATTCGTTGTTTTCAGCAACGAAACTGGTTTGTTCCTTTTATGAAGAGACATTCGTAATTAATTGCACGCGCAACTGTCAAAAGCACGAAGCTTTTGTTGACACAGAAAGAACATTCGTACATTGTACGGAAACAATGCAAAGAGCTACGAATATTTTGTCACAAATTAAAAAGAAACGTCTCTCTGGTGGTTGCATGAAGGACTGACAGATCTACTTTATCGACTCAAAATGTAATTGACAAAAAAAGCGCAAGCACGTGGAATTTTCCAGCATTTTTTTTTATTGTTTCAGACATAGGGTTCGAACCTGAATATTTGGAAAGAGCTGATTTTAAATCCGTGGTTGATCTCACTAGGCCACGCTGACTCGTGAGAACAATCTTGATTAATGAGCATGCAGTTATAGCTCACGACAGAGCTTTGATTTTTATTTTGGGATAGATAAATTATTTCCGCCCATACCAGCAGAAACACCATCGTGCATGAGTGCGGCATAAAAGAGAAGCAGCAATTGGCTGGTCATCACGAAGCTCATTTCGTGCATTTTACAAAAAAGGTGTAATGATAGCATTTCACCAGATAAAAAGCATTATGAATGTTTCATACAATATACGAGACATTTGTTCTATGTACAAGATCCATGTTTACGAAACGCGTGGAAGCTACTCTACAAAAATAAATTTTCAGTGTAGCTGTTTGATGTGGCAAGGACAATAGGGGCGGCCCCTTCTTAAGGGGTTATATACCTTTTTTGTCGAAAAAAATAGGAATGCTTGGATTTTTTTAGGTATGTAGCAATCTTTTTATTACATGAATGAATTTATTTTCTGACCGTACAGTCGTTGACAATGTTTCTGCAAAAAATTGTGAAAAAATGTTAAATTATTTTTAAGGGGTGGCTGTTTCCTTTAAACGCCTTTTTTTAAGAGCCTTGCGGTGATAACTCCCTATGTCGAACAGGTCAACTGAAACTATAAAAATAAAAATAAAATTTCATTAGTTTAGAGTTATTCCGTGTATCTGAGCGATCGTTTTTATAAAAAAAAAATGTGCATACGGGAACGTTTTATGCAAAAAGTAAATTTTTCGGTCACTAGAAATTTTACTAAAAAAATCATTTCGGCGAAATAAAAATTTGTGCATGAAAAATGGATCGTTCAAGCACACACAAAATTCATTACAAACATTTAAAAAAAATTGATGAAAATCGGTTCAGTAATTTTTTGCCAATCGATATCACCGCAAAGTTATTTTGCAAAAAACACCATTTCGAGATATTCGCGTTGGCCGCTTCGGTTTGGGGCCGGGACGAGGCGCGCGGCTAGGAGCGCTGTAACCTTTTTTCTACTGCTCAAATCTCTATGAAAATTTGGGAAAATGTTCTCAAGGAGTTGTTCTTCAAGATAAAGCAATACGTTTTTTATCGATTTTGTTTAAATGAAAAAGGTATATAACCCCTGAATGATGAACGTAAACCATCAAAATGCCTTCAACCGATTTAATATGGTTTTTTTCAACACCGTATTTTAAAATAGGGGCCAATTATACAAGTCGAGTCAACCGTCACGCTCGGCAGTTTTATTTTGCTATTACAGTTGTCGAGATCGACAAAATTTTATCGAGCAAGTAGGCTTAATAGACCGTTCGAAAACGGGTGATAAATCTGTCACATTCTGTGGAGTAATAACTCGTCTGGAAGTGATAACAGATTGAGCAAGGTAAGAATCACCCTAAACCATTAGTTTTGATTTTTTGAGGTGAGTTAACATAAAAACAATTTCTTTCTTGCGAAAATTGTCCACTCTTCATATTGTTTTTACAGGTGTGGATCGACAAAACTGGTGGATGCAAAACTTGAACAAAATGAAATCTTGAGAGTCGTAAGCAAGACTGGTTCCTGTAGAAATCCAGCATCTTCTGAGAGTAATGTAATAAACATAATTAACTTGAAATAATGCATAACATAATTAACAAATACATGAACTACGAACTTCACGCACGCTATTAAGACTTTTAATAGATAAGTTGTAACTTATATGAGGATTTGGAAAAGTTAATGAATTTAATGGTAGTTATAATAGGCACACACGGTGTATTTTGTAGAACAACTTTAATTAAAAAATCGGTATCAGCAAAACACCCATCATTTGAAAGTATAGGCTTTTTCTTCATTTGAGCGTACAACATAAATATTTCATCGGAGGGTCTAGAACATTTTTTTCAAATATTTGTGTGACTTTATATTTTTTTTTTATTAGAAAAGGCAAATTACTATAAATGGATCACGCAGTGCAAATAGAGCTTGAACATCCAGTTGCCATGGTTACCCTTCACGCCAGCGCAAATTAGTAGTAAGGGAACGTTCAATAATGATGTCATGCAAAAAGTGACTTTGTATACCCCCCTTGTCACGTTTTTTGTATGGACCTTCAAACTTTTTTTGTATGGATTGTCAAGTTTTACCGAAACGTGTCAGGAGTATCCTTGAAACCAGTGGGTTATTGTAACGATATACATGAAATGGTTAACATTATCACCAAGAAGCGCGGTTTGCTTAAGGAACAAACAACCATTAAAATTGAGATTGACAGGTGGAGGGTTTTTAAAATCTCGTTAACAATTTTATCAAATCCAATCAAAACATTCGAACGAAAGTGTTTTTTCTTAAAAGGAGACTTTAGTGAAAAAGATCTTTCTCTGTACTCTAATCCCCAGATATTCCGGAATTGAACCAAAACATAGCGCAAGTTTGGTATATAATATCTCAGGAACTCCAAAAGATTGAGGCAATTGTCGCAAGGGACTTGAAGATTATTATTAATATTCTGCTGGGAATTATGGGGCACAGCTCTAATTTTCCCTGTCCCTACTGTATTTTTCCAAAATCGCACCTTTCAAATGGGAGGCCTGCATGATGCTCGGACGTTGGGGGTCATTGAACGATCTCGTTTGGTCAAATGGAAGGAAGATAGCGTCGCAGATGAGAGAAAGAGCAAAACGGTCTCACAACTGCGTGAATGAGCCTCTATTATGCGGCTCTTCGCTGGATACCAAAAACAGTAACGGCAGGTCCCCCGCCCGAGCGCACTCGCTCAACGGTGGGTTAATGTGAGTAATCCGCCAAAGTATTACATGCAACTACGGGTTTATCTGGCAGAGATTGTCACAAGTTACCGAAGAATAGATCCTCGATACCAACAGAAGGAACAATTGATTGCTATAGAACAGTTAGTGAATTATTAAACAGTTTTTTTTTCCATTATCACCCCTTCACCGCTTAATATTTCATAGAGTTCTGACCGATGGCAAGACGTATTTGAAGCGTGCTTCCACGAAGAATTGCCTCCGGTGATACTCTATCAAAATCAACGAGTTTACTTGCAAAGTTAGGTAGGTTTGAGGTTCCATGTAGTCCCGAGTTTTGCAACGAAATCATGCTCTGCATTCGGAAGGTTTGGTGAACAAGCCAGTGAAGCAGTGCATTTTTATTTTGCACCTCTACTTTGGGCCAAAGTCAAAGTTCCAGAGACACCTGATAAGTAACAGTACGCAACTGCTCCAAGCCGTAGTTCTATATAGTAGTTCTCACTTGTAGCTATGAAACAAGCAATCCATTTTCACATTTAAATAATTTGAATTGTAATTTTTGTTGAATAGTTAATCGTTTTTGGTGTAAATTATGTTTATTGTTTTTTTTTTAGTTATTCATTTGTTTTTAATTAATTCAATTGTTTGAATTGAATGAATACAAATCAACAGTGTAGGGTATGCTGTTGATCATATTTTACAAAATCAATAAAAACATGAATAAGAGACTGATGATGGTCGTTCATTATGTGTTTCAGTAAATAGTAAAATGAATAAAAAAGGTTCACAATTCTTTGAAAATTGTTTCGAGACCTCCTGATGAAGTATGTAGGTTGGGATGCTCATACGATAGCTGGGAAAACCTTATACTTTTCAAAAAGGTGGGTGCTCGTCCGATGCTGAATTTTTTAGCACACGTGTTTTATAAATACACCGTGGGCAAATTTAGGAACGAGATCTTTTCGGAAGTTGTGCATGTTTTTCAAATAATGCAAACAAATATGAGCATGTCGAGAGTTATATTAACTTTAGGAATTTCCATCACTCGCAATGTCCTGGATTATGTCAGCCTTTTTGATCACCTGGGTATGTTCACGAAAATTTGAAGTTGAAATGAACAGCTTTTGCTTATTTATAAGCCAATTTACCCAATTTATAAGTGCTGTATAGCGATGGAAATTGGTTCAGCAGTTCATATCTGTACATTTAATAAGATCAATTTAGTTTGAGTTTGTCAGGGTGCGAAAAATTCAAATTCAATAAGCAGAATCCCGTGAATTTATCCAACATCCATCTCGTCATTCACCGATTCGGTGCAAAACTGAATTTCAGAAGAGCCAAAATTCGGTGATAGCAAGAACACATTCAGTCAGAATGTTTGCGATTATTGTGTTTTGTGATGCTCTCCTCTTTTTGTTTTGACTGATTGAACCGGAGATCTGTATAGAAAAATGTGTCGGTAGCATCCTGTGTGAATGAAGACATTCGGTGCGGGTCACCTTTTTGGAGGGGACCGAATGCTTGTGTTCGTTCGTTCATTGCTTTTTCTCTTTATTAGTAATTCGTGTGTTCAGCAAAGACCAAAGAATTGAATGCTGTTGTTTTTCGCACTCATTTCGGGCAGTCAATTTTTTCACACACTGGAGTTTGTAAATCTGATTAAATTGTTTTTCAATATTAAATCATCTTTGATTTTCATTTTCATTTTCATTTTGCAGCACAGGGTGGGGCAGTAAGAGCGCAAGTCAATCCAAGGCTGATAGAGAAGGAGGGGTAATGGCTGACTCGCCACACGCAGGCTACATGATCGCCATGGGTGGGGATAAGGATTAGCTTGGGGGAGGGGTTTGTAGTGTCTTTGTATTGAGATTATTGCGCTGCTACAAAATGGCCTGAAATGTTTAATTTGTATATTAATCGGTACTAGTAGTGAGTGTTTTACCATAAATCTTTTTAAAGCAATTTGTGTATAATATAATTTTGATTTCGTATATACTTACTTGGTCCTGGCTATACTTCTCTTCCTGTGATCCAGTGTCCTAGGTTGATTTCGAATTTCCATAGTTGTTTTGTTCTTAGTTTTCCGATTATCCTATAGGCTGCAATTAAATATACATACCATCTTTATTCCCATTATTGGTTTGTCGAGTTTGACTATTGCAGCATTCAACTCTTGAAATCCAGGATGAACACTCGTTGCCTCACGGTGTTACGTTAGCCGCGTGCAGAGAGTGAGTAACATAAAGATGAGAAGAAAAATATTTAAGTGAGATTATTGGTGATATTCTCATTAATATTTTTCGTCTCCCTGACTAAAAAGTTTGAGTCATTCTAAACTAACCATAAACGAAAAAAAACTTGTTTCAACCCTACAGTCTTACAGTCTACTCTACATCTTGGGATTTAGTTTCTATCCCAAATTTAAAATATTTCAAATAAGAACTAATTTGAAACATCTAAGAGAACTGCTCTACCTCCTATCTAGCGGGGTTTTTTTTTAATTGTTTCCTTTTTATTAATTTATAGTGTGGTATTAGGGATACAATCTCATCGCCGCGCATTACACCCACCCATAAACTTTAAATTAGAGCGGCTGGTTTGATGTGCCGTGTTTGAAGTCTTTGAACTATGCAAACAAGGAGGTAACTAGGAAACGATAACCCTAGGATATTGTGGATGACTCATCAAGCACTGGTACTGATATAAACCACATGGAAAGGTTTATTCTACTGCTTCAAATGCTGTATCCTAAGCGGGCCCTCCGCGTCCTATCTCTAATAAAGCAGCTTGTCCTCGTCCGTCTAAAGTAACACTTTTCTATAACTATGTGCTTCACTTCGAACAGTAAGATAATTACCCCGATCAAAACATTCACCCTTTTCGAAGATGTTGCAATTACATCGACTTATTATACCATTATCAAACCAGGTATTTTGGTTATTCATTCCATAAAACATATGGATAAACAACAATATAAGTTGCCACGATAATGAAAAGTATACTTTTAGTCGTTTCCCTAAGATTGAAAGTAAGAAGTTTAAGAGTGAATTGCGGCCAGTATCACACCTGATGTTAGTGCCTTTATATAAACGTTCTATGACGTGGCAGTAAAAACATGACTAGAATATGTGATACTTTCACTACTGGTCAAATTCTTGGTCTCACATGCATGTTTATAGCATGAGATAAGCCCACTCACCGTCGACAAGGTGGAAAATTTGACCCACGAGAGATATTAAATCATCTTAAGGATATATCGTTCAGCTCAAACCTACGTATGTGGCGGGATCATCGTCATCCTCATCTTCATAATCATCATCAATATTGCCAGAACAAATGATTTATACTTATTTATTCGTCTAGATTACAAAAACCAATTTTGACATGTTGAAGTTACACATTTTCTCTTGACTTGTTAACAGTTGTCAATACTGATTGCTTTCCAAAGCAGGTATTCTTTTTGCTGTCAGTTTCATAGCCTGGCAGAAGCTTGAAATATTGTATTTAGATAGTTTACTTTATGGTTAATTAAAATGGAAAGAATTCACGCAACGTAGGGTATAAATAAGATGTATGACAATAAAAAGTATTCAGTAGGTAATCGAAAAGCCGAATAAAATAGTATTGAACTTGTGAATCTTGTGGTGCCCAGTTTCCGCCGATATTGATTGGCCCGGTAGCGCCCAAATTTTAAAAGAGTATAAGTAGAACGATTGTAACTATTGCTGTCGAGCAACAGAAAATAGCCTTATCAAAAAGACAAGATTTGGAATTTAAAGGAATTCGCTCGCGTTTTATGAAACAAATTTTAAAAAACGTTCATACAAGAACTGAAATATTTTGAACAGTTTCAAGCAAGTTTTTCGTTGCTCTCCGGATCCGAATATCGAAAGCAAAAACCCATCGATGAAATGCATTTATCAAAACCTAGTGAAACACGCAAAACAACTTAGATTATGCAGTTAAAATCCCTGCACATCGATAAGAATCAATATGACCAAGTCGAGTGACCCGTCGCTAAAGCAGCCTACTTACGGATGTCAGATCTCGTCTACCAGCGACGGAGCTTGCCTGGAACTAGCCGAAAGCCTCCTTCCGGGAAACAAGACCCATCATCATCCGCTCGGTGCCACTAACGAGCCGTGTAAAGTCGAGTCACTGCACCGCCCATCACGGCCAGACATAAATAGATTACCTGTCGGCTGTGCTTTGTCACGTTTCTGATATAGAATCACGTTTTAATTAAACGGTGTTACGACGTTGCTCACGGCCGAGATCTCGTCCCTACAGTTGCTGCCTGACAGATAGGTTGATGTGATTTTTTCTCTCTCACCAGTGCGGTGCGAGGATAACAGATTTGATGACCTGAAGCTTGCGTTCCTATGGCTGAGTTATGCCTCTAAGCTCTTGAGTTGAAGGTGCGAAATAGAAGAAGCCATCAACGTCCTATCGGCAGGGATTACAAAGCGATGCGAATCGACTAGAAGGATTTATCAATGCTTTTTAATATTTTTTTAATTTGAGGATTTGTTTGTGATTACCTATCATATAATTCAAAATCTGAGTACATTTTCAGCAAACGCTGCACAATGAAACATGTCCTGCTTCATCTGGATAGAGCGGAAAAATCTCGCCTGCTGTGTTCGATTTTATATTCATGGAATTCGAAATTTCAATTGCTATTTGCAAATCTACGTTGACGACGGAGACGAAGACGACGACCGACTTGGGTTGGAACACGCCACGGAACGACTCGCGAACCCACGGGTTCTTCCCCCTTTTCAGACAAACACGCCAACGCGCCACGGTTCCGGGCAGATTAGAATGGTTATTTTTATTATTCATAGCTCTGGTGGTTCGCGAAGAATGGATTTTCGATGGGGTGGATCCCGTGCTGAGAGTGAGGCTGACAAGGCGCGAAGAAAATCGGAAATTCGTTTCCGTTGGTTCTGGGAAGTATGTCCGTACCAAGTTTGGGCAGCTTGTGACAGACTTGACACCATTGATGGGAATTTGAGTTTGGGTCTGCTTTGCTTTATTTTAAGCTACGGACTCAACGTAAATTGGACTGGAAATGAGTGTATTGTAGGACGTTTTGCTTGAATCCCAGTTCCAAGGATTCAAATCGAAAACAATGTGCTATTATCCAACCAATGTCGAACCAACGCTGGGTAGGCTTCGCTGGTCATCATGGCAAAGCTTTGGAAGCCCAATTCAGCACTAAACGCAACTAACTGACCAGATGCTTACGAGACGCTTTAACAACAGGTAATTTGCATCATCGAAAATTTCATCTTTCACTTTTCATAACACCGTAAAGAGGACTGGCTCGTTGGTAAGAAAAACTACACTCAAAAAAAACCGACACGATAGTTCCACGTGAAACGTAATTTTCGTCCACCTCCAAAACCAGTAATAAACACGTAAAATTCACGTAAGAGCTACGTGATTTCCACGCAAATCTACATTCTACGTCAAAATCACATAAATGTTGCGTGTTTTTTCACGTACAATTCACTGGCACGTAATGTTTACCTGATTTTACAGAAGAAGATTTGGTTACGTGTTCAGGTGGAAGTTACGTAAAATTTCACGTGAAAAAAACGAAGATATGGTCGATTTCACCCCGATTCCCCTAATATTTTTGTGTTATTCAA
>JASCZW010007383.1:0-110934 GCA_034211315.2 Aedes japonicus
AGTGTGATGGTGGTTTTTCATTGGGAAAACAAGGTTTTTGTTTATAACGCTTGGGAGCCAATTTGGACCGATTTAAGCTAACGGTAAGGATGTTGCTTAGCGTGAGCATGAGCATATTTACACTCGTGGCACAAAAAATCATCATAATGTCACTTGGAAGTAGTGAATCATTCTCAATGTACAACTCTGGGTTCCCTCATTTACGTCCCTCAGTTGCGTCCTTGTAGAATAATTAGGGAGGGGAAGGAATGTGAGTTTATTTTTTGTTGCTACCGAAAGCCATATATATATATATATATATATCCCTGGGCACTGGAAAAACCTTGTGGTAGCTTGAAAACTACCAGGTTCCAGGGCTTATCTGGATCTTTACCCAAACGGGAAAGATGCAAACCAGTGTTTCCAGGGGTGATGTGGACCAGAAGTGCATTTGAACCCACTAGTAGTAGCATTTTAACTTTTAATTTGACACCTCTCCTTATTTTCATACAATATAGAATCTGTATAATTTCAATAATATTACTACTTTTCAAAGAATCGTCTATTTATTTTAATTCTTTTATTATAACTGAGTTTTAATATGGGTCTGCAATTTTCTGGAAAGCATCACCACACAGATTCTACATTTGGTTTGGCCGTTTTTGGCAGAGGAGCGAATTTGTTTGTATATTTCTAGAACATAAAAAGAAACAAAAAGAACCTGGTAGGGTCACAGTGGAAGCAATCCGGAGTCTCATGGACAGTCAGGCATCTCGGCCTCTGGTTGGAACAAGACCAAGTACCCGCCCAAGAAAGACCTACGTGGACGAAGCACATGCATGCGAGTATCATCTAAGGCGGTATGTTCCCAACAAATCAAAAGATATAACAACAGAGTGGGTAAGTAAATCAGTTAATATTTCCAAAACTACATACACATCATACATACAAACATAACTATATATTAAAAAACCGCCCACAAATACCCATGTTCAACAGAGCAGCTTATTTTCCCGATGACGTTACAAATACTTTGTTCCATTTGGGAGCGTAGAATATGGGAGATAGCTATTACATGATCACACCTGTACTACATTAAATTGCGCACGTGACACGAATATCACTAACAATGTAATGAGACGGACAAAGTACAAAAACACGGACTTTAACAAATACCTGAACAACAAAACGCATACACTGACTGATACTGAATCCCAAAAATTTTCAAGAAGATTATGTGAGCTGATTTCGAAAGCCCGGTGTTTATTTGGTCACCATAGACTAATCCTTCCGGCACAATCACTTGAGAATTTTCAAAAACCAACCCCGATCATTGCAATCCTATGGGGATAAAAAAAAAAAAAAAAAATATATATATATATATATATATATATATATATATATATACATGCATACATATACATATATATACATTATGTACACTCTAGAGAGGGAATTGTGAGGTTTTGTTTCTAGGTTTTCTCTTGGTAAATGAGTCAGTAGTGTGTTTATCCGCATTTTTGTATTATTTTTAATAATAGACGCAGTCAGATACCGCTGTAATTTCGCAACAATTGATAACGAGTTCTTTCTCTCAGCATTTGTGTAGCTGTTTAATCGTTTCCAACAGATTGTTTCAAAATGCGTAGACTTTCAACGGAAGTCGTCATACATATTGTCGACATATTGTGCACAAATGGTATACAGAACCTGGATTGTCATCGAGGAAGTTGTCAAAAATGGAAGGAGTAAGTGAGAAAGTCTGGCGAACAAGAAGCATCGATCAGGTCCAGAGTGCGGAAGTTGTACGATGGGATGTTTGCTACCGGAAATTCGAACTGTATAATCATGGATGACCAAACCTTCGTAAAATTAGACTACAAATCCTTGCCGGGACCACAATATTATATGGTCGTGGAGGGGAAGTATTGAACCAGTCTGAGACATCCCTTCGAGTCGAAAAGTTTGGTACGGAAGAGTACTTACAAAAACGTCTTCCACTCATGATTCGAAGCCTCAAGGATCCGGTTGTCTTCTGGCCAGATCTGGCCAGACTAGAGTGATATACCACCAGGAATGTCTCATTCGTTCCAAAGGACAAGAACCCTCCTAAAGGGTGCACGGAATCAAATTGCGACACACACAAATATTCGGCAAAATTCGCCCGTTCAACCAATCATCTTCAAGCTTTCAGAGAGTAAATTAAAACATGTTATGAATATTCTCTCATGTTTGTTTTATTCAATTTCAATTCCATATCCAAATGCACGCACCTTCTTCTTTACACTACTCATAGTCACGAATGGGGTGCTCCGCTTCCACACGAGCAAATTGCTTGCCAAATCATATATTTTTCGGCAAACTTTGAAATCTTCTGCTTTCTAAACTCCTCAGGGATATCGAATTTATAATGAGCAGTGAAAAACTGGAGCCCCGGAAGCTTCCGAAAGTTTGCTTTTACACACGTCTCATCATCCATAACGAGGCAATGTGGTTTCACATCTAGGTGTAGTGCTTCCGTGCCTTTTGAACTTTGTAGTGTGTAGTCCTTCACGGTTTTCGCATCTTGCACGAAAGTAGATTCAGTTTCTTCGCCACATCTCGAACTGAACTATTGAGATTCCTCTTGAAAGCTTGAACTACTCCCTTGTGGTCCTCTATATGAAGATCCATTTTTGTCACATTTTTTCTGGTCGATGGTCAAACGTCAAAACACGAGACACTGTAGAATGTACCATTCCCAGCTTCCTGCTGATGGCACGAATCCGGATTTTCGAGATACGTGCGCAAAATTTCTTTGTGCCTCTGCTGTTCTTCCGAATCCATCTTCGCAACGATTGCACATCTACCAGTGAAACTTGCACAGCGCAAACAAATACACATTGGACTAATTCCACCCAACATTTCAATAGAAAATACTCAACGGGTAAAAAGTTACCGCCATGTAAAAGTGGTGCAATTTGATTTCGTACAACCTTTGATTGCAGGGAAATTCGACCAATCGAAGAATTTAGAACTTTGACGAAGGCACGTCTTAGGAAACAGGTCTTGGCAGTAGATACCATAAAACAGTTTGTAAACGATTAGAAGAAAGTAGCAAAACTTCTCATGAAGAACGTTCGCAAGAAGATGCTCCAGCATACAATCGTGTCAAACCCTGTTCTGAAGCACTATTGATATTAATTTCGGTTGAAAACACGATCATTTCTCAAGTTAAAAAAAATAACTATAATTTAATAAGAAAACGGCTTCTTTGCTCAAAATCTTGGCCTACTCTTTTCAGGATTCGACACATCATTAATGCATCAAGATGCCCTGACATAATACATGAAACAAAGAGGTTGTGAGCCTCCCAGGGGTTTAGATAGGTCATTGTACCGAATGTATTAACCTCACTTTTTTTACAATTCAGGGAGCTTGATTACAAGGTGTTAGAATTTGAACCGCTCAATCGAAAATTTTCATTGGCTTTTTCCGGATTCTGCACGATTAGAATCAGGAAATGATGTAAAAATAAGCACTGGTGTCTGTTTTCCTGCAATAAGACTTCAATCGTAATAAATTTAGAGCAGAAAATCTCAAACCAATCTTACCGAAAATATTCTCAGTCCACGTAAACAAGCTCCCTGAACTGTCAAAACTGCACTGATGACGCCATCGTGCTAAAATCGAGCTGAAAGATACATAGACGAATTACGACTGGGAACTCTGCCTACTAAGTTGACAGTTTATACAAAACATTGGTTAAGATAGTCACAACATGGACTATGCTCCTCGCGGGGATCAAAGCACCTTGGTGTCCTTGAACAGAAAAGCTGCGTACGATCTACTGTGGGTGCAGATAAAAGTGGAGAAGGTGAATGAACCTCGAATTTCATCAGTTGCTGGGAAACTGGTCCACACCGTGAGAATCGATCGATTTGTACGCTTCACAAACAGTTTCATTTGTAGAATTTGCATTTTATTTTATGTTGTTTGTATTATTATTTTTTTGATCCTGCAAATTTAAAAAGCGTTAGAAAAGTACGCAACTAGAAATTTATGTTCCGCGTCTTTCCGCTTCTTCAAATCGCATGTGATGATCGTGTGTCTGTCTACGATATAAATAAAAACTTACTAGGTCGAGTTGGCTTTATTGTCAATAGCAAGACCGTTGAATTAAGCCAGTTGAGAGGGTGGAAGCGTTCTTCGCTGCGTATGATTATATGGTCGACTTCAAGAACAATTTTAATTATAATCACGATACAGATAAACTTGAATTACAGTAAACCGAGAAGCGCGAACTGTAGAAAGGAAATAACCGCAGATGTGTCCATTATCATATGATGGAACACGTACACACTAAAAAATGCTACGGGAAATTTTGTTCAATCTACCTAAAAAAATGTTATGGAAAATCAATATATTAGCTGGTCAGCCATAACTTTAAACGATTTAAAACAATTTAACTTTAGAACATTCAATTTAAAAACATAATCTGCTTAAGTACTGGAAATAAAAAGTGCTTTGTATGCAGCTGTAAAGGAGGGCAGACTTCGTAACGTTAGAAACGCCTACTCATGTAATCTAAATAAGGTTGTCACTTTTCCTTGTAGAATAATATTCCGTTCAATTAAGCCTAGTATTCAGCTGACTAGTAAATACCTGAAGTAATGTTTGCCATTTCTACCGAAGTAATTTTAACAACTGCTCGAGTATTGGTGAAAGGTCAGTTTAATATTCCGTTCGATTATTCCGCAAAGGAAAGTGACAGTCCCATTTACATGGGATTACATGGGCAGGCGTTACTAACGTTACGAAGTTTGACCTTCTTTTCCTTTTAAAGTTTGGCCTTCAAGGTAAGTAAATCCGACAGTAAAAGCATTTCTTGACCATTACTTGTCCTATCCTAATGCACATTACTTTTAAGCTGCATACTTGCTTTTATTCCGCAAGGAAAACTAAAATGTCCCATACTGGAGCAGTTATCTAAATTATTTCGGTACAAATGGTAAACATTATTTCAGGTCTTTACTTGCCAGCTACATACTAGGCTTTAACTACAATTTGAAAACATCATCTATGCATAACGGTTGCAACGCGTTTGTGTTACGAGAAATGAATAATTATTGGTCACACTTTTTTAAAGTTATTATTATTTGGTTTCACGGCAGGTTCTCGTTATTCTAAAACCTTCTGAAAGTTCTAAATCTCAAGCTTGTAACTTTTCATGCCGATCACTGTAGGTAAACACAAGTGAAATTCTATACCACCGCCTCTGGTCGCAGCTACTCACCGTCATCGTAGATATGTCAGTGAACGCAAAGTGGGTTGGTTGATCTCTTCGACGAATTTTCTAGATCGAATGTGTTTGCTAGTTTAGGCGGGTGTTGGTTGGGTGGCGACAAGTCGAGAGAGGCCGTTTGTCGCCGATTTTCCTCTACAGGCCAAGACGCCTGCCAACCTAATGCAATCGGTTGAGTTGTGCGGTTCACGTATTAATAGCTTCTAGAAAAAATAGATCTCGCGTATAGACACGCAAATTACGAGAGCACGCCGGCCGTCCCATCACTAGGAGGTAATGAAACGAAGTGTTCTCGTTATTATGTGTATTCGGTTGTTGATATGTTCTCTGCTCTGCTTTAAATTAGATAATCGGCTTTCCGTTTAACCTTAACCTAATTAATGTTGATGCTGTTTCCGATGTACGATGGGGGACATGGCTGAAGAGAATCGTATACTTACATTTTGTTGACGTCTCCCTTGGCTCCTGCATTTTGCCCATGATTGTGCCCTGTTTGGAGTTTTTCACCCATCCCTTGATGCCAAGTGCTATGCAGTTGTTCTGCAGTGTTTTGTGAATCCACATCCTGGCGGGCGAGCGGGAAATAGAAACAAACAGAATGGAGTGAGAAGAAGGAAGTTATTAAATTTATACGACGCAAGAGACTATGTAGAGGGCGCTTTTTGTCTATCTTGTTACAGGACGTTGATAATATTACTTGTCAGCTGGAAGACAACCGATGCGATGGTCAAGTGAAACGAGCAATAAATTATAGCTGGAAACTTGATAGGTTCCCAGTTGCAATTAAGTAATTGATGTTTGCTAAAAATAAGCAACCCGTCAAATTGCTAGCCTTGTCG
Source organism: Aedes japonicus (assembly GCA_034211315.2). NCBI lineage: Eukaryota > Metazoa > Arthropoda > Insecta > Diptera > Culicidae > Aedes > Aedes japonicus. The sequence goes on from JASCZW010007383.1 coordinate 6,103, forward strand.
AAGTTGATGGATCCCACTGTTTTCAAGATTATTGCGGTTTCGCACTAAGAGCTGGATGACTATTTATAAATCAACACACGTGGCCGTTTTTTGAATGATATAAAATCAACCATAGCTAGAAATGGTTATCTACTCAATAAAGGTACTTCGAAAATCCGCATGTACATCTTTCGCTTATCACCATTTTCTTTAGTTCTACTGGATAATCCGACTGTATCATGTTTTTAAAATTTGCCTTATTCTTTTTAATTCGCATAGGTCTCAGTTCGAGTCTTGAGTACATGCATTTTTGGCACATACTGCTGTTCCAGAGTGTTCAGATTTGCGATGCTTGAAAGAAAATTTACAATTGTTTATTTGTTTACTATAACAGTATCGCTTTTAAAGCTTTCCACTTGTTATGTCAATTCAATACAATTGTATGTTGATTCTCAAATAATGATCTTTCAACAACATTGAGTTACTTTCGTTTAAAAAATCGCTTGGTACCCAAAAAACTTGCGTAAATTCCATTAGGGGAGTGACATGTAGTTAAACCTGTCAAGAAATTGGCTAGATATTGGTTGGTATATTCAGAAATTTAAAAGATAAGTCGCTCTCGAAAATCGGTTGAGTGTTAGCTCTGGTATTTTCGATCGTAGAAAAAAGTATTTTAATCATGAAATGAATTGAGCTTGTCTAATGGTTCCTAGCCTAGAATAACCATCTGTATCTGTCAAGAACTGGATGAATAGCCGGCTCCTCGAGGGTTGTCGCTGCCATCAAAAGGAAAATTCACGCAAATCCAGTGCGTTCAATGAGCAAAATAGCGAAGGAACAAGGGATCAGTGACTTTACAGCACGGAAGATCGTAAGGGAAGATTGCGGGGCGAAATCAAAGGCACGAAAAAAAACTCACATGATTACCAACTGGTACCAACCAAAATCCGGTATCGCCGACGAGAGCATGTTATCAAATTCCAGAACCGATCGCTATATTAGTTCTCTCCCAGTAAAAGACGTGACCGACGAGCATAAAAACGTGTCCTGCTAGCGTTATGGTTTTGTATAATCAGCTTCCGAAGGTAAAAAAATAAACCCGGTGTTCATTCCAGAAGGCGAAAAAGTGAACACAGAGGTCTACATCGGGATTTCAAGTAAGTATGTTCTTCCGTGTATCAAATAGCAGTATGGCCAAACCAAATGTGGTATTTCAACATGGAGCCACACCACAAACCGCAATCAGAAGTGATTGCAGGAACATCTGCCGTTCTGGCTGCCATCTAATCCCGATCATAATCCACTAGATTACTCAGTATGGCAGTATGGTTGTGCGTGGGAAAAATAACGAATACGCAGCCACTTCGTCATGGTGCAACTGTCAAACTCATGAAATCGGCTTGTTTCTCGCCAGCCTTCCAGATTTTGAAATGTAAAATTTTCACGTATTCTGTATTATTTAAAAAAAAGGCTTTTTAAATTGGTTTTTTTAGACATACCAAAAGCCGCCTCTTAACAGGCACTAGCATGGTCATTCGTAGAAAAAATGATTATTAATTGATTTCGTGCACTTGTTAAACCGCCCGTTCCAGCAATCCAGAACTGGACCAACAAGTCGTCGATTATATTCAGGAGAACAAGTCAGCCTCTACTCGTGATTTAGCCAAGAAATACAGGATCAGCATCGTAATGACTCAGCGGATGAAGAAAAGTAATGGTTTGAAAACATGCAGGAAGTAGAAAGTACCAAAACGATCTCCGGAGCGGAAGATTCGTAGAATCGTATTTTGGACAATCCTCAGTGTGTTTTGATGGACGGCAAAACGTACCTGGAAGAGGATGTCAAAACACTGCCAGGACCTCAATTTACATCGAATCAGTTAAGGAGAGTGTCCCAATTTTCGATACGACTGTTGTGACGGAGAAATTCGCTGAGAAAGTTTGGCAAGCTTTTTGCACATGTGGATTGTTGTCTTCCATTTTCTAGACAAAAAAAAACAATAAATGCTGAAATTTACCGAAACGGTGCTTGCAGAGGAAGATGCTTCCACTATATAAGAAGTATGAAGTTCCCTCTCTCTTCTGTCCGGATCTGACCTCTGTCCATTATGCAAGATCAACTCTACAGTGGTTTTCCGATAACAACGTTGATTTCGTCGAAAAAGATATCAATCCAAACTGTAACCAACTATAGTCAATCGATCGCTTCTAGGCAATCGTCAAGCAGAACCTTAAAAAAGAGGTTTAGTGGCACACAACATGTCAGACTTCAAGAAAATCTAGTCAGCTTCCACCAGGAAATGCACAAAAATCACTGCGCAGAACTTACAAAAGTACAAAGGCTAAAGTACGATCATATTTACAAAATCAGTAATCTGATCAATTTGTTAGTTTAATATTTCAACCATTTAAGCTGCAATAAAATAAATTGTTTTGAAAATTTGCCAATTCTGCATATTCTTTCCCTTGCCTATCCAGCATTTGAATAGCTTAGTAAAAGCTTGCGTTCTTGGTCGGGTTCTGCCTTTCATAAAGCCCACCGCTCAAATTTCAAATACTTCTGTTCAATTTTCACAGCCTGCCATACACTAACGGAACTATCAACACTTTCTCTTCATACCTTCGTTCTAGCTAAATTACTGTCCACTCCTAAAGTCTCATGTTGATAAGAAATCATTTCCTTTTAAACGATACTTTTCGATACACTCCTTAATCATCATATTGAATCAAGTTGGCGACATTGCACTCTCAAAGCACTCTCTCTACTTAATCTAAACATTTTTTTATATTTATTTCAATATCTGAATATACTATAGCATTGAGAAATATCATTAATGAAGAAGAATTGAATATTTGAAGTCTATTTCTGTTGATGAAATAAGCCTCGATTTCGCTGCGGCGGCAGCAAAACAAACGCTGCAGTTTGGTGAGGCCTTTTAGGTTAATTCATTGTAGAAAGAGACAACCAGTTGTGAATTTTTTTGTTTACCCATCTTTCAACTCTCCAATTTGGACATTGGTGTTTAGTTATTCACGATGAAAGATCAAAACTATCTCCGATAACGTGTATTCCAGAGGCTTGGACAGTATCCCAAATCAGAATTGATACACTTTATACTAGAGGAGTCTTGCAAAAGCACTCTATACAGTATGCCAAATTAGGAAAAGTTCGGGAAAACTGGCTGAAAAATTCAACACGTCTCAGCCAACAGTCGTTAAAGTTCTGAAGGAAGAAGTTTTTCGAGGGCTAAAAAGCCGAAATACACCAAAAAAGCAGCTACAAGAGATTCCTGGAGAATTTCACAAAAAGCAACGGAAGTATTTCAAGACCGACGTTGTTATTACGAAAAGTATTTCACTTTTTCCAACAGTACTGATTCATCCAATAGAGGGTTTCATAACGATGAAAAAATTTCAACTCCAGATAAGCTTGGCTATGCACAAATTTTTTAATTTAAGCGCAAAATAGTAATATAGGCCATCTCTGAAGCTGAAATCTGTTTCGTGGCACTTCCAAAACAACTCAAAGCGGTTTTATTCCTATTATAATCGTGTTATAATTCGTGAAAAAAATTACCCTTGGCAAATAAAACGTCAGTATTTTCAAAGTGAAATGTTTATGTCAAGTCTCAAACTATAGTGCTAAAATTTTAGGTGCCAAATAAAGATCATTGTGTAGAGTGCTTAAAAAGTGCTGAAAAACTAAGTGCGCCTTCAAAATGCATTGTACTTTCTTATTAGTTTTTATTTTGAATAAGTGTAGTTCTTCGTTGAAATTTGTGCTCACTCACTCGTATTTAATACTTTTCTTATCCCACATCAACTGACGTAGAACAATCAAAGGAAATAAATCATAATATATTGAAGTTATAAACCTGCATTATAAATTTTGTTTTGATATGGCATTTATGAAAATAATGTTGAGGCTAAATTGTTTCTTGCTACGCTATTTTGCTATATGCAAGACCGTTTAGCTGTCAAACAGCTTTTATGGTAACCAAGCTGTTGCCAGATAAGAGTTTTGACAGTTCAAGCTACAAGTTACATATATGACTCCTCGCACGGAGAATATATAACATAACAATTAATGTACATATATGTAGTTTGTAGCTTGAACTGTCAAAACTCTTATCTGACAACTATAGTTCGCAAGAAAAAAAAATTATTCGAAAGAGAACGGAAAAGCAATGCCGTACAAAATAGTGCAGACTATTGAACGAGGCGAAACATGCCTCACGATTATTCCATCTGGATGGGAGCAAAACGAAATCCTGCATTGGCAAAAAAAATGCAGTGGCAAAGCTTTCGCTTGAAGAGTTCTTCGTTCCATCCCCAAAGTGGAAGCGACTCGTTTGGCAAAAAAAAGAGAACTTGAGACTCGTACCGAACCAGAAAGTGAGCTGGCTCGAATGGAATCCATGATACGGAGGCGGACGAAGTCATTTATCCGCCGTCTTCCAAAAAAGCGTGTCCTGAAACCAGTTGGAACATAAATACGATCAAGGATTTCAATTAGGTGTTTCTAATTCCTGGTCAGGAAGTTGCTGCTGCTCCAATTGAACAGCAGGTATGATAACCCTATACACGTAAGTTCCGTAACCTTTTTACAGAGTTTCAATTCTATGATTCCAGATCAATACAGGAACTGAAACAATCATGTTGTTTACTGCTGGTTCAAACGAATGCGAACCGGGATCATCAACGGTGAATATTACGTCGGAATTAATCCAGAATTATCGTAATATTGTCAATCTTGCAACGAGCAAACACTTTGTTGAAAATCAGCAAATATTCGTTAACAACCAGATTAAACTAATGCAGGCCATTGCTAGAATGCAGACCGGTATTGACTATTTGATCGAGAATCTTATGTACGGGAATAGACATTCCAAAGATCCAACCACGACTTTATTGCAACCCGTAGATTTTCTTCCTGAATTAAATGCCTTGGAAGAGAGTCTGAAAAAATCGGCTGCCGTTGAGAGGTACATAATCAACATGGGATTCATTTGCGGAACTGATGGTGAGGCGTCTGAGATGGACTAATCAAGCACTATAATTTTGTCATACATCGTATTTTGGAAATCAACTTCTGAAAAAGCTATCGGCAAATGAATCTAACGCAGCCGAATTGACTTTTCACAACACTGCTCAGAACAAACGAAAAGCAGAATGGATTCCTGTTACAGAATAAAATATTGCAAGTAAACACTTAATGTTATCAGATAAATCTCTTCAAGACCACCACTAAATTGCATCAGGTTTCGAAAACAGTTGCCATAAAACCCACAAAAAATGGTATGGAATTTATAGTATTTTCAAGAAAGTGTGATCGCACAGGGCTGGTGACAGTTGAAAAGACAGAAACATTTACTTTTTATATCGCACAGCTGAGCTGCTCCGTGTGATGCTAAATTTGCTCTACGGGATCAAGCTTTTCAGTTGTACTATCGTTCCCCAGAGAGGAAGGTATCGAGGTGCAAGCGGACAGTCCGAGGAAAACAATCCGAGCAAAGTGGAACAATCGGTTTTTAAAAATATTTTCTTTTGAACCGCCGTCCACAAGCAGCGAGGTTCGATCTACATAATGTTGTGTCCTCCCGCTGAGTTGAACTTAGGGGGGGAATATTTTCTCAACATGACTGAACATTGACGTAAGATTAACATTTGTGAGCTAACTTTTTGTTTTTAGTTCATATGCGATTTCATAATCGTGGTGTATATTTTGGATACGAATAATGATATGGGATGAAAATATACACAGCTGCGGTACGTTACAAGTGATGAATTCCTGTAGTTGCTTAGAGGAGTCTCGCCAGTGACAAAAGCATTACGGCATCGGTTGCCTTCGAGAGTTAATCTTAATACACACCTTGCACTTGCCCGAAAATTTCGAAATCGCACTGCACCGGCACGTGGTCCTGGACATCCTGGACACCCATTGTGTTGTGTTGTTGTTGTTCACTGAGGTTCTGTTTGCACTTGAAAATATGCCAAGCTCAATCGCTTGAATGTTCTAGAAACAATCCACTTGATGTACTAGATTATCGAACGTTTGCGCCACCGAATGATTGTCCTTTTTGTCTACGCAGTGTCTTCAAACGGACTAAAAATATCTTTTCTTCTGCACTTTCACTGATCACCGATATCGATGGGTTCCGCCGTTGGTTAAGATAGTACCGAACTGATTTTTCCTCTGTCGATCGTCAAACGCTAGCGACTGCCAAAATGCGACTGGTTGCCGGTCCGGTGTGGTAATTAGGATTTGTTAGCTTTTCCTCTACCCTTCTGAGGATGCGCGGTTCGTTTGATCGACTACCCGAAGCTCTCGCGTTTTTTGTCCGACGTGATCGATCACCAGCAATATGTACACAACAACAGAGCACAGGAGAGAAAATCCGCGCGCGCGTCTTTTTTTTCTATCGTTTGTCGTCAGTTGTGTTCAGGATTTTACGTTTGTTTTTTTTTAGAAAAGTAAACATATTTTTTTTAAACTGAGGCTACATTTTCGATTTCTCATGCTTGAATCGAAACATAGCTTTGTGTGAAAAATCTAGCAAAAATATGAAGCTAAGTGTGGATTTTTACCAATCAATACGTGCAGATTATTTTTCGTGAAAACAACGCTAACTTGTTGACATTATCGCAAACACAAGTTGCAAAAAGAAGCTTTGTTCTTCCAGCAGAAGTGGTACATTTACTCGACAATTCTTGTTGGGTGATAACGATCAGTGCTGTAAGCATCGAGTTTAACAGTTTTGAAAATTTAACAGTTTTGAAAAGAAGAAAAGATCCACTGAAACACGGATAAACTTTTACTTTTTCGCCTTGACCCGTTCCCTCTTCATACTGCATTCGCTTGCTTCTCTTCTTTCCGGACAATGCTACTCAACGTTAGTATATACAGGGTGGCCACAGACTCGAAAAAATTGAGAAATGTGGGAATCCAAAATTATCGGGAAATATGCGGAAAAAAGGTCGGGAATTTCAAAATCCATCAGGATTATTTGTAATATGGAAGGAACCATACTCACACCTTTTTCAAATGATTTGAGTGGCGTGATCTCAATAACGGAATGAAACAGTGTTTTTCTGCAAATCCTGCATTGCTGAAGAAGATAGCTCAGTGCTCTATGGATGACCCGGCTATCAACTGGAAGGCGTTCAAAGAATTGACTGGGGAACTCATGGATCTGCGAGCCAGCCCTGACTTTGAACTCCTCAACATCTTTACCTGCATGTCGCACACAATTGATTCAAGGAGGGGCTAAGATTAAATGATTGGCATGTGGATTATTTTCTGCTGGCTTTCTTCAGCCTGTTCCAAAACGTACGGGTTAGAAGATCTGGCTATAGTCGGTTCCGAAAATTATAAATATACTAAGTATTACCCGTCAATTCAAAATGCGTGCAGTATTCAACCAAATTTTGACTGCGTCCTGTTGTTTACATCAAAAATAAACTGATGTTGTCATATTTTCAAGTTTTCGCACGGAAGTTTGAAAATGCGTGGCCTTTCTCCCGAGCAAAGACAACGGATTGTGCACAAACGGTGCACCGCCAGTGGTCTTTCGATCAGAAAATTGGCTAAGGAAGAAGGTGTGAGCATTGGAGCAGTTCAAACCGCATTACAGAAGTATCAACAAAAGTGCTCTTTCGTAGATTCCCCGAGACGGAGTAGAAACCCCGGGCCCGCTGACCCACCATTGGACAGAAAGGTAAGGGACTATTTCTAGCGCCATCCTTCAGCATCAGTCCGAGATGTAATGAGAAAGTTAAGTACTTCGGCGACTAATGTTATGCGTGCCAAGGAGAGAATGGACCTGTAGACTCGTTGGATGCAGAAGCAGCCAAAACGAAGCCCCAAAGCGGTTGAATCTGTGAAACCGAGAGCTCGAAAGCTATACGACAAACCGTTAACCAAAATTCGGGACCGGAGCACTGACTTATTAATTAAATAACATAAATAAACGACCTTCCAAACTCTTTTAAAGGAAACTTCTCTCTTATGAGTCCCATCAGTAAACCGTAAGGCTTTGTGCACAAATTACGTAACGCTAAAAAAACGGGATTTTGGACCCCCTCTCCTATGTAACAATAAGTAACACGTGACCAGACTCCCCCCTATAATTACGTAACGCTCACGGATCCCCTTCCCCCTATTTCTCAATTATGATAAAATTTTCACAAAATCTGTTATTGTTGTTTTATGTTTAATTATCATTTGGGTAACTTGAAATTAGTAAAGATTGCAAACCTCAGTCAATTAATTTCATTTAAGTAACTTAAAGCTATTATAAAGATTACGAAAAACATTGCCCTCGTTGTACTGTATTTATTCAGGGTACTGGACGTTTTTTAAACTGTTACAAATATTAGTTCAACATGTTTACTCAAATGTCTTTCAATTATTTAATGTATCACCAAGAAAGGTTCAAAGTTTTATTCATATCACTTATATTTAGTTAAAAGATTGCAACAGTATCTTATGCGATGCATAATATTAACCTATTGAAATTTTTATAATCTAATTATTATTAAAAAAAAAAATTATTAAATATTTCAATGGTTCTAATATGAATAACAATTTATTTTTTCAATTCAACCGCTTTGGTCGAATCAATGCAAAGGTACATCGTTTCCAAAAATCTTATTTTTTGATTCAACCAACTTTTTATTTTCAATAGAAGCCTCCTTTACAGCGCTTTAAAAAACAACAAAATTTATTGTTGGTTCAAACATAAAATCGGTATTGTTTGAATAAATGAAAATTATGGGTAAGCCGTGAGTCAACAATAAAATTTGTGGAATTTACACAGAACAATACATTTCTCGGCATGTACCGTTTATGGACAATTTCGCGAATTAGTGACACAAATCGTCATACCGTTCAGATACCTTTCGTTTAGAAGAACATATTTAAATAGTACGTCTCCATTTATCAAAGCTTTAGAATTTGGTCTGAAATCAAAAGAAAGAATTCCATTTTCCTTAAAATTTCAGCTTTCTATGTGTTTCTATTATGGCCACTCCCATAAGGAATACATGCGATTGGCCTATGGCGATATTAAGTGCAGTGTTCCAGTCATGGCAAACGTGATTAATAATACAAAAACAAAGCTTTGGCTCAGTTTTGATATTTTTCCTTCAAAATATGGATTTAACGCTTTCATTTAACTCATTGAAAATAGGGTTTCGCAAAAAATTTAAGCATGGTTCTTAACTAGTAACCCTTTGCTACTTGCTACTTTGCTTGGTACACAGGAAATTTTATCTATTATCAATTGGTTATTGACTTTTGATTTATTTTTCAAATTGGTTATTTTGTTACGTAACGATTTTACAAACCCCCCTCCCCCATATGTCACAATAAGTAACGGTTGCTCAACCCCCCTCTCCCCCCTTCATGCGTTACGTAATTTGTGCACAAAGCCTAAGAGATTGAGACTTAACATATCAGACATTACTACAACTGGTAGAATTTGAACATCTCGACAATATAATGACAATTTATTTTTTATTCGAGAAAACTTCCCAGAAAAACTTTTACAGTACATAAATGACGAACTAAACTACAAAAAACTGATAAAAATACTGGCAAATTATATAACAAAAAGAAAGCGACACCATACCAAACAGTGGACATGAACATGGCAGAGAGATACGGGGAAGCAATGTTGGAAATGTAACATCATTTGAGGCAGTGTCAACAGCGTCACTATGGAAGACATGATCCTTGCACGGCTGGTGAAATGCTTGAAAAGGAGTTAAGTTATATCATTCTAACGCACAAGGAACAATACAAAGGCTTCTTATTTTTGGTTCGAAAAAACTGCTTCGGAAGACTCTCATAGCACATAAATGACACACTTCACAGGCTGAACTACAAAAGACTGAAGAAATTACGAAACGCCGTATTAAACTTGCAAGCGTAACACTGACCAATAAAAAGACAATTGAAGAAAATATACGAAATGACTCAACACTCTCAGATGTGGCTCCTTCCGAATTGATATCAACCGCGTCTTCTTGGACGACATGTTCCGTGTACGACTGGCAAAATGATTCGGAAGGATTTACGCAACGATATCATCAAAGGCCTGGCGTAGAGGTTTCTACTCTATTCAGAGTCTCGTCAGTAAACCTTCATAAAAAAAGAAAGTGTATTTTCCGGAACAGTCTATACATGGCTGTGACAGGTGAAGTTTCGCACATGACTTACTTCTGTTTTTATTTCACCTGACTGGAACTACTTCGGTGATCCTTTTGGCTGAAGCATCGCTGTTATTTGTATTACTTTAAATTTTAGTGCTATTGTTAACTCTGTAAGCTTTTTACAATATTTTTCTTTTTAAATGCTACTCGAATTCCGCACATCTGGGGTAGTAACACTGCTGTAATTTTCAAAATACCATAAAGACTCAGTCCATTTGTATAAAGGGTGATACGATCAAAATCTGGTCAAGGGAAAACGCGTGTAAATCGGTGAAATCGTTTATTTAAAAAATCAAATTAAATTTCATTTTCAAGTTCAATTAGTATAAAATTCAGGAAAAATATTCAGTTAGGCTTCCGCTTTTCCAAATCCGAATTGCCGGGCCTTACGCTTGACCCCTGCCATCAGATTTTGTACAGCCACCTTGTCCACCTTCTTCGCCGCAGAAAGCCAGTTTGCCTTGAACTGCTGCTCGTCCTTAGCAGTTTATTTGGTCTTCTTTAGGTTCCGCTTGACAATACCCCAGTATTTCTCAATTGGGCGGAGCTCTGGCGTGTTAGGAGGGTTCTTGTCCTTGGGAACCACCTGCACGTTGTTGGCGGCGTACCACTCCATGGCCTTTTTACCGTAATGGCAAGATGCCAAATCCGGTCAAAACAGTACGGAACAACCGTGTTTCTTCAGGAAAGGCAGCAGACGTTTATTCAAACACTCTTTCACGTAAATTTCTTGGTTGACAGTCCCGGAAGCTATGAAAATGCTGCTTTTCAAGCCACAGGTACAGATGGCTTGCCAAACCAGATATTTCTTTGCGAACTTTGACAGTTTCGTGTGCTTGAAAATATCTGCTACCTTTCCCCTTCCTTTTGCCGTATAAAACTCCTGTCCCGGAAGCTCCTTGTAGTCGGCTTTGACGTAGGTTTCGTCGTCCATTACCACGCAGTCAAACTTCGTCAGCATCGTCGTGTACAGCCTCCGGGATCGCGCTTTGGCCGTCGTATTTTGTTTATCATCGCGATTTGGAGTCACTACCTTCTTGTAAGTCGATAGTCCGGCTCGTTTTTTGGCTCGATGCACGGTTGTAGACGATACATTCAGCTTATTTGCGGCATCTCGGAGAGATAGGTTAGGGTTTCGCTTGAAACTACCGGCAACTCTCTTTGTCGTCTCAGCGGCTTCCGGTTTTCGATTTCCCCCCGATCCAGACTTCCTGGCTGTCGACAAACGTTCCCCAAACACTTTAATTACATTTGTAACGGTTGATTTGGCAACTTTTAGCGATTTTGCCAACTTTGCGTGCGAGTAGCTCGGATTTTCGCGATGCGCGAGCAAAATTTTGATACGCTGCTCTTCTTGCTTGGACGGCATTTTGACAACTGAAGAGTGAATTCCAAAATCAAAATAGGAGCAACATTCTACACACACACACCTTCAAAATGAGGGGTGTTCAGGTTTTTTAAATGCAAAATTGAAAGAAATACGTCAAGTTGATATTGACCAAATTTTGACCGTATCGCCCTTTAATAGACAAATTTTTGGCACTGCAGTGGACAGAAACATTTTTTGTTTGTTTCTTGATTATCGAGATTTTTAGCCTCGGGCTGGTTCATCTCCCGTCGTAGTCACTCAAACACCACTTTTGGGCATTTTCGTAACTTCTCCGAGGGTGAGATTCGAACTCGTGACTTTGGCGTGAGAGGTGTGGATGTGAACCAATACGCCGGGGTCGCCCCCTGGACAGAAACTTATTGTGCCAGTCACCTTACAGCAAAAACACCAACTTCATCAGACATTTTTTATAAACGAATGCTTTTCAAAAAAATGAGATGTGCATTTTACAACCTCGGTTAAATAGACTTAATATAAAATGTCGACCAATTGATGCATGATGATATTTTTGATCACTTAAATTAACTATTCATGGAGAGCTTTAGAAAACAAAAGATGTCAAATCGTTTTTTTTTTTTCTCAGGATCATTAGTATTTCCACTGAAGTTCTGCGAAGTTCGTGGAAAATGAACAAGTTTGAGAAATTATGAAATTTGTCAGAATCGGATAATTTCTCATCTCCATGCGAGGCTCCAGAGAAAAGAACAGCGTTTCGAAATATTTTGGCTAGTACTGATTGGCCATTCCAAGAAGGAGCTGCGAAATGAGGATTTTAAATAAATGAAAGGCGTCTCAGTGGTGAACCAAACTAAAAAGAGTTTGGTAGCTCAGTGAATTATCTACGAACTGTCAACGACGTTAAACTCACGAAACCCTTGATACAATATGTACGCAACGCACTTGCATCATTTTGTACTCGAAAACTTGAATGCTTTACTATTTTTCTTCGATGTTTATGCTTCTAAAAACTTGAAAGAGCGACTTTTGTTCTCGTTTGCAAAATGAGAGACCAAAACAGGTTGTGGCTGCTATCCGTAATTTTGCCTAGATGAAATAAGTAAAAATTTCATATTGAACAACTTCCTCAACAACTTTAAAAATATCTATTAATTCAATTTATAACTCATTTTCCCAGTCTGGAAAAACAAGGCAAAACTGCGGGAAAAATTCGGAAAAAAATGAAATTCAGATTGTGTGGCCACTCTCCCTGTACATAGTTCATGAGACGAACCGAAATGATTTCAGTAGTAGACTTCAGTTGTGGGTTCGGGCGAGGCTTCGACCTGTCCTTATTCATGTTCATGTCCTTCGGTACGAAAGTGACTCCGTTGGCTTCGTACCACTCCAGGACAACATTTGAATAGTGGCACGAAGCTAGATCCGGCCAGAAGATCGTAGGGCCCTCGTGTTTCTTCAACAGAGGGAGCGACGCTTCTGTATATACTCCTTGCGATAGATCTTTACAGTCCCGGTAGTAACGAACGGTGCACTCCATTTACCAAATGAGCAGATCGCTAGCCAAATCATGTATTCCTTGGCAAGCATTGAAAGTTTCTGCTACTGCTTCCCGAGCAGGAGACAAGAACATATGAATACCTAATTTTGATCTTGATAACTGGCCTTGATATTGAAGAGCTCAGATTAAGAGGTAAAATACCTAAGCAAAATATCTAAGAATTGCAAGCAAAATATCTCGAATAACAAAACTTGTTATTTTGGATACCTGGGAATACCTGAGAGGTACTCTTTTGGTATTGTCTTACCTCAATTTGGTATTTGCATTATCATTGTGGGACTAATTTTATGGTATTATCCTCAGGTATTTTACCTCTTAATCTGAGCTCATAAATACCAAGGCCAGTTATCAAGTTATTCGGTTCTGCTCGGGCATTGCCTTCGATAACGCAGAAAATGGCCTGTTTCTTTCAAACTGTGCGTCTATGTAAACAAATTTTAAATAAAAGTTTATTTCTAGTTAGTATTTATCAAGGGAAACCGGTTTCCATCACTTATAATTTTCATACTTTTGATGTGTATGAACTTATTCAATGAGATCCAAGTTATTAAGAAAGCTCAGATCTCACTTCAAGTAAACCAATTCGGGTTTTTTTTCATCTACACAAGATTTATTTTTAATTGATTTTGGCTCAATCAATGTGGTGAGAATTACGTTTACAGTCGATCGAGTGTGCTTGATCGTGATGAAGATTAATGCTGATGGCGAGCCTCCTTCAGAATAAATAATTTAAAACCATCGTAGCGACAAGCGGTGCCCGTAATGACGCAGAAAGTTTTTGAGTTTTCCAGACATCGTTAAAATTATTCTCTTATCTTAATGTTAGGCCAGAAAATATTGCGCATTTTTGTGTTTCTGACGTACAGCATCTGTTGTGTTGTTGAACATTCGTTGTGAGAAAAGATATACGCTTATGGCATTTTCTTCTGCATGTTTACAATCAGCGAGTTTAATTTTAAATGTTTGAAGTGCAGTCAGGTGTCGATAACATTGATGTGTCCTTGCGCGTCGGTGTTTGGTAGCGAATAGAGTTTGTTTTGGCTGGCTTACTGTTGCATTTTGTGAAAGGTGTCTGAATTATGTGTTGAAGAAATGTATCTGATGTAGGGCTAAGAATCTAAAGGTTTGATTGAAATCTATTGTTAAATTCTACTAAAATTAGTTGGTTAACCGTCATCATTTAATAAAGGAGACCCCTGGTTTTCAACGAGAACTGTTTATTTTCGGACAAACTCATTAAAGTCGATTAAATAAATGAAATTTTGATGTTCATCTAGAAAACTTCAAGTAGATTTGAAGATTTATTGCTTATGCCTGAAAAATTCTTGAACCTTACTCCTGGAGCCTACCATGAGGTCATGAACAACCAAGTAACATTGCCAAAACCATCCAGCTTTACTATGTTTAATGAAAGCCACTAGAAATCAATTTGATTGTATTATGTTTCCAAGAGGTGCCAATAGGTTTCAAATTTTTGTCAGGTTTATGAGAACCTACACTGCTTGTTTACAACGATCTTAAAACATTGTTTTCTCAAATTTCTTTTACTCCTATCAAAGGTTTTATTACGACTTTATGAACACGTTAAATGCTGTTTCTTAATTCCGTTTTAGGACGCTTTCATATTATCATATTATGGTTAGTTGAAAAAACATTTTAGAACCATTTGGCTCCAGCAAATACATTAAACGGCAAATTGGCATTGAGGGAAGTCACCAATTGATCAAATAGTTTTATAGTAGTCATTGAGAAGATAAGTTGGGTTTTTGGCAAAACTCTGATTTATTCCAATCGCCATATTGAAAGATAAGAAATCATTGAAATGTGGAAATACACCAAATTTTGAATATAATGCAAATGAACTGTAGATCAGAGACCAATTTCGGCATTCTTTTAGAATACCTTTTTGAATTCAATCAATTTTCAGGAAATTTATGATTAATATATTGCACCAACCACGATATCACAGTGAAGCTAAAAGATTTTATGAAGGTTTTCAAGTGGTCATAACATCTTTCACTAGAACATTTTCAAAATCTGTTTTCACAACCGTCTATAGAGTGGGCCACTTTGTACATATTTCGGCTTTAAAGAAGCATAGAAAAGATGTTGGTAGACAAAACAGTTTTTAATGTAGCTTTATCTACACAGCCGGGAGGAGTGCTATACGGCTGGAGTAAAACTAAAATTGTTACTTGGGCATCGTTTACTGTAACTTTTCGCATAGCCGTAGAGCACATTTTCTTGAATTATCAAGTGAACTCTATCTTCTCTTCCATCCTTCTTGAGATGCCCTTTTATTAATTGCTCAATGTCTTTCAATTTAGTGTAGTTCAGGGCAGCTTGGTAGCTTTTGTCGTTTTACGACAATACTCATATGTTTCACTTCTGTGGAGTGAACAGCAGCTGGATTGTTAATTTCAGGACAATGTAAAACTCACGAACTTTTTGTGGTACACCTGCCATCAGTTTCTGTACAGTATCCTCAGATGCGCTAGCAGCGGCAGTTCTCCATCTTCACTTAAAATCGTCGCTCCCATTGGCTTTCTTCGTAGTTTCAAAGAACTTCCGCATAACTAGATGCCAATATTTTTCTATAGAGAGAAGGTCCGGACAGTTAGGCAGATTGGCTCTTTTTGGCACGTATTGATCCTCTTGTACCTTATACCATTCCAGAACGGATTTTACATAGTGACAAAGGCCAAATCAGGTCAAAACAGAGCTGGCGAGTAGTGGCTTCTTATAAAAGTGAGGAACCGCTTTGGAAGACAATGTTTCTCGTACACATACTTGTTGATAGTGCCGATAGAGACGATTTTTTTTTGGATTTTTGACCACGACGTCAAACCAAAGAATTCTTGGGGAATTTAGACCCTTTCTTTGTCGGGAAATACTCGGCAACGGCGCGGTGTTTCTTTGCATTGCGGTAAAAAAAACCAGATCCGGAAGCTGTTGAAAGTCTTCGAGCACCTATGTTTCGTCGTCCACTATGATACAAGAAATGTTATGCAAAAACGTAGTGTAAAGCTCCTTAGCACGAATTTTTGCAGTAGAATTTGCCATCACGGTTGGGCTCCTGTTTCAGTTCGTACGCCTTCTGTTCATGCCAATCCGGAATCACTTATTGTGTTGCAGCGGCACGAAAAGTGACCGCTGCAAGAATTCTTTTACGGTATAAATTTCACGGTGTTTCGTGCAGTGAGTCAAAAGTTATTCCAGATGGAAGCCGAGAGGAGAGAAGAAGTCTGCACACCCACGTTGATAATCTAACGTGGACCGCAATAAAAATCGCAAAAACGTTGAAAATCGCCAATCAGCCGTGTGCTCAAACGTTTCAGGGAGCGAAAGAGCGTGGATCGCGTGCCTCAAGGTAAGCGTCGTATTGGATCATATGACCGCAAGCTGAACCAGAAGGTGTTGAGAACCGTCAGAGCAAACCCTGGACTATCAGATAATGAAATTGCACAAAAATACGCTACTGCTCGCAATACCGTTCGAAGAATTAGTTTGCGAGCAGGATATCGTTCTTATCGAGCCAGCAAGCTACCAAACAGAACGTTGAAGCAAAGTTTCGTCACCAAAACTCGAGCTCGGAAATTGTACCAGCAGGTTATGACGAAGTACCAAGGATGTCTGCTCATCGACGATGAAACCTACGTCAAAATGGATTTCCGGACAGCTTCCTGGCCAAAAATTCTACATAGCAATGGCACGAGGAGATGTTCCTGCGAAATTGAGGTTTGCTTTTATGGACAACTTTGCCAAAAAACTGATGATTTGGCAAGGGATATGTAGCTGCGGAGCAAAGCCAAAGTGTTCGTGACGAAAAAGACGATGGACTCGAAGCTGTACAAGGACAAATGCCTCAAAACCCACGTAGTACGTTTCATTAAAGCCCATAAAGATCCCGTGAAGTTTTGGCCAGATTTGGCGAGTTACCACTACAGCCGGGAAGTCATCCAGTGGTACCGCGATAATAACGTAGATTTTATCGATAAAAACATAAATCCACCCAACTGCCCGCAATATTTTGGGCAATAATGAAGCGAAAGCTTAAGAAAAGTGGAAAACGGCTCGGGACGCGACTCAGATGACCAAAATATGCCAAGGAAGTTGACTCCGGAGGTGTACAGGACAGGACAGGACGGGAGGAATATAGAAGAAAGTGTGAATTTTCATTAGAAACGAATAGAAATGATTTGTATTGATGTTTTTTTCCTTAAAGTACAGTGAATTACCTCTGTTTTGATGTATTAAACTTTTTTGTTCGTCAATCCGTTACCGAGACACAGATGATTTTATTATTCAGGGTTCTAAATGGACATAGCGTTATTCGACTACTGTCTAAGAACCGCAGTAACAACACGGTTCCTCTTGTTCCGCGATCATCTGATCGTTCGTTTGAGCTAACAGGTATAGTGCTCCCGATTGTTGGCCAGCTCATGTGGCGAAACAACAGTGTTTGGCACTCACGAAATCTATCAATTGTGTGGGACGTCAAAACAAGAGCTCGAGCCGGTTCGTCCAGTTGTCCAGCAGCTACTTCCAACTCGCTTTCACAGATGGAAGGTCACCTATACAGACGGTTCCAAATGTGAAGAAACGGTAGGAGATGCGTTCCATACCAAAAAGGAATGTATAGCCTCCCGAAAAATTGCAGCGTTTTTTTCTGCAGAGGCGTTTGCTCTGAAGATGGCTGTATCGTTTCCAAACATCAACAAGGAAATTATTACCCTGGCTCATTGATCGAGCTGTCTGTTACCTTTGAAAGCCGGCACATCATAACACCCGTGGATACAGGAAATTGAAAAAAAAAGTGCAAAACAAACTTGTTTGATTCTGTTGGATTCCTGGACACGCCGGTATCAATGGAAAACGTCGCTGGCGACCGATTAGCCTAGTAGACAACTCGCCATATACATATATAGCTATCCCTGGTTAGGACAGCTGAAATGCATCGAAGAAAAACATACGGCGCCATTGGAATAAGCAGTGGGTCCAGTCTAGAGACGTAAAACTGATGGAAATACAACTAGATACACACCGATCATGACAGCCCAGCTGACCAACGTGTATTACACGATTGAGGATTGGCCACACGTGGCTTATACATACTTGCCTGCTGCAGATAGAATCTCCGTCCATTTGCGGATGCTGTGGAACGGTACTGGATGGAAAATACATGGTTCTAGCATTCAGACAGTACGAACAACAAAGACGAGAGACCGACATCAGCACGACAAGTTCACGAGCTGCCCTGAATAATGTAGGAGATAAAATAACGAAATTATAGAAGTTTTTACATCATTCAAGGTTTTACAAAAAGCTGGAAAATGATCTAAGAGAATGCAGAAAACCAAAGAATGAAGAAGATGAGAAGTAAATAAACGGAAACAACCATGGCTTAAAAAGATAAAAGGCGTTGGAAAAGTGAAGAAAAGTGAGAAGAAAAGTAGAATTAGGAAGTTTCAAACTGAGCAGATGCAGTAACAGAAGAAGAAAAGTGGATCAAAAACAAAAACAGTAATTTGCGTGAAGAAAAAGATTGAGTATAGAGGACATGTTATAGGAGGAGAAGAAGAAAAATACTAAAAAGCGACTTAAATGCCTTAGAAGGTCAAAATGCACCATTACAGGAAAGTAAGATAGATGAAAAGAAAGAAGAGAAAAGTGGAGGTGAATAAGCAGAAAGAGTTAATAAATCAGAAGCATAAACAGAGAAACGAGAGACAAAATTGTAGATAAGAAAACCAGAAGAAGGCATGTAAGAGTGGAGAAAAATCTGAAAAACAGGTTTTGGTTAAAAATAAGTAGCTCAAATGGCTAGGATCCTGGATTTGAAAAGAATAATTGGATTTTTATGTAATATCTTATGACACGAATGCACCCTTCTGGTGTTAAGTGTCACCAATGAACCAAAAAAAATAACAACAGCTGCTTCGATGAACAGTGAAAGACAACATCAAAGAGTGCTCACAAAAATGACTTCTACCCATGATAAAAAGCCACAAGGATCTTCTTGTTTTCTGTTGTTGTACCACCAACGTTCCAAAGCACATGGAGAGTCCATTGCTCGTAAATTCTAAAGAAACATTTCTCCGCAGCACACATAGCATTCAACAATTTGAAAAAAAAAATGGAAGCAAGTGTTAAAACATGTTGCTAAGAAGTCCGTGCTGAATCTCATGAGGAACGTTCGCAAGAAGCTGTGCCAGCTAGCATACAATCCCTAGATTGCAACACTAACCTGATGTGCTACTATATTTGTTAAAAGTATTTCTAATAAAAATTGAATTTCCAACAATTGTGTAGTATTTTTACTGAAACCTTTCTGGGTGTCTTCAATTTTAAAAATTGGATTAAAGTTGCTTATTCGATTGCAGAGTAGACTGCAATGACTCTCACGGCTAGAGTAAAAACAGAAGTTAAAAAAAACTCAATAAGGTAACGTTAGTTTGTCTACTAATGATCAACAGTGCATGAATAAATGATTCAACATAAATCTTGGATTAACCTAACAAACGGTTTTATCGCGAACAAGCCTTATCAAAACAGTAGCATTATGACAAAAACAACCGCTTAGAACTGAAGTTCTTGATAACGGATAATTCTAACATAAGAGCAAAATTATACATTTTTACGTTCACATTATAAATGTTGTTATAGGTTTGAGACAAAAACAAATAGTTTCGGGTTTTCATAACACACTTCTTTGTGTTATTTGAAGTTTCCAAATTTATCTAAACCGTAAACCGTTATCAATTCGACCTACTAGCTGTTAACGGCTCATTTTGACTGTTAACTGACAAACAGGTGATGTGCTTCTCAAGGCATTGTCAGTAGCGCCGACAAAAAAATAAACATCCAAAAAATTACGTCATCTGACTTTTGGTCAAACTTACGCAAAACGTTCTATTTTTGTTCCACTCGTATGCGTCGACGATGGCCAGTAACCGGCACAAAACCAAATTCATCAACACAACTTGCTCCAACATATATGACTGAATGCCTACGGAGAGAGAAAGAAAAAAGAGTGTTTTGTTGTTAAATTGGACCTCATCAAGGCGAATGATACAAACCTACCGTTTCACAAAAGCGCAGATTATTGGCGAAGATTCAGTAGCGAGGCCGTGTTCATTGATGAAAGAAACTATCCCAATGCCGGCAGGGTGAATATTCACGTTCCGGCTGATTATTTTAGTAAAAAATCAGACATAACTAACAACATTACGGCGCGTCGACACATGAGAAGAACCTTCCTCGGTAGAACCCTTGCCAAAGGTCAACAAGTTTATAAGTAGTGCCAGGCAAGGCACAACCATGCGAGACCCCATCCCGTGCGAAAATTGCTGTCATTGAAAGCGAATCGTGAAGGAGGAAAACGTTCTTTCACATTCTATGTGAGAAAACATCTTGAACTTGGCGCCCGTTCGATGTATTATCACAATACCATTACTGGGATGTTACAGCAAAAATGTACGGTGGGTAAACAACAATGTCACAATGTAGCGAAAATGTTCACGCTACTTTTTACTGACTTTCTTGTTGGCCTAGTTCCAAAGTTCTAATAAAAGTCTTTCAGCGTAAGACCAGGAAAACGTGCATCTAAACTTAGCGATTCAGCTTGCCTTATAACCACATACTGATAACCACATAAACAAGGATTTATTTTTATCATGACGTGAGCTGCAGGTAAATAAACAACAAAAGACAAAAGTAGAAATAAAGGACACACTGTCTTGTCTTGCAGAGTCGGTGAATCCAGATGCTAAGCTATACTAGCTTGAACCAGGAAACCCGATGCAGTATAGTAATTTATTATCAGGATCACATGAATGGATATCATTCACAAACTTGATAAACATCTGCTTTAAGATTATTTAGTATAGCGCCTGAAGAATTTTTGAAACACTATAGCAACACTATCGATCTTTTTTTAGCAAGTGTTAACGACCTAACCCACGCATCCACTAAGAGTTGCACAACTATTCAAGGACAGCAAACTAATTATAACGCATCAAAACTGTTTTGTATTTTGTTACAACAGTCGGCGCTTCAGTTGGCAAAAAAATTAGGATACCCGACCTATGTACATCCTTAGTTAAATTTTATTCAACAACACAAACAACGACTGTAATTGCTGGTGGTTGAACTACCACGAAACATCACTACATACATTGAAAATCAACCCGAAGTCTTTGCCAAATAACAAACACAATTTAAGAGCAAAAGATTTTCTCCGCTATATGACTGCCGTGGTTCCTGTTCCTGAAAATGAGTTAAATACCTTCTAACCAATTGGCCATTTATTTTTCTCGAATAGTCTAAATTGTGCTGGGATAGAGTGTGTACTTTCCCTTTGTGGTATCCAAGGCGACATACACGTGCCATATCTTAAGCGTGGCTTACCTATTCAACTCATCCATCAAATGAATTTTCAAAAAGCGGAAATTAGAAGCAACAGTTTGTCGCCTCTGATTTATCATGTCAACAGAAGTGAGAAGCGAGCTCGAATGAGAAAGCGTGCGAGCGGGGCTTTGAGTTGATGCCAAATGAAATAGTGCGCATTACCGGTTGTATACATATAAGGGTAATTAAGCATGTTATGGACATGCCGGCTACTGTTCGAGCCACGTATGCTAAATTCATTGTTATAATTTCAATATTTTTTATCTGGAAAAATAGTTTATGCCTTACTTAGTTTGAACAATATGAGTTGACTAAATAATTTAACTTGTCTTAGGGCCGGTTCATGAACCACGTAGACTCATTTTTGAAAATCTCAGATCACCACCCTCCCACCTCGTAGACTTTTATCCATATTTTTTTTTTGAAATTGTATAAGCGTAGACTTTGGTCAAACACATCCAAAGAAGATATCCCTCAAAAGTTCCTGACTTTATAAAATTAATTGTGTTACTTTTCGTGATACATACTACCAGATGGCTTATTGAACAATCCTGACTACAAATAATCCTGACTACAGCTTCCAAAACAACATTGAACGCATTTATTATGATTTATCCTATACTGATTTCAAGGAAATGAACAATTTTCTTGCCGGTATGGATTGAAACACGACCCCTGCAAACGGGGATGACATTATACTATACACCTATTGTTTTCATTTGAATGGTTGGTTCTGTTTCAGTGCAAATAGAACTGTCAAATTAATGCACCTAGCTCAGAGCGAATAACACTAATTTACAACATTTATGAACTGGATAAGCTGATCATTATTTCTAATGTGAAATTTTATGCAAAATATAAAAAAGCCGCAAAAAAAAATTAAAGTAGAACAGTTTTCGAGATATGGATAAAAGTTGATTTTTTTTATCAATGAACAAAAACCCATTTACTTAAAATGGAATATCTCCAACGCGTGTGATCCAATTTCAAATAATTTGTCATCAAATGAAACAAAATTAAATTTAACACCGATCTTTTGCAGATTGCAATATTGTTAGAGTAAAATTTTCGACGCTATTTATAAGTGTATATAATTGTTTGCGTTTATTTTTTGAAGATTTGTAAAAAGAAATGTTGTAAACGTATGAATTAAACCAAAATAACGACAAAAAAAATGTCTGTTGAAAAATGAGGAAGTAATGCTGGTTTTTGGCAAAAGTGCAAAAATACGGGAAAAACCAAAAATTCTAAAGAAATACGCCCATCTCTCTCTCTCTCTCTCTC
Source organism: Aedes japonicus (assembly GCA_034211315.2). Taxonomy (NCBI): domain Eukaryota; kingdom Metazoa; phylum Arthropoda; class Insecta; order Diptera; family Culicidae; genus Aedes; species Aedes japonicus. The sequence goes on from JASCZW010007383.1 coordinate 28,896, forward strand.
TCTCTCTCTCTCACACACACACACACATCGTTTTTTTGTCAGTCTTGAACACTATAGGCAAATTTCATTAAAATAAGTTTGTTAAAACTTAAAAATGATTCAAACTTGAGCTTCGTCGTTTATGCGTCGTTTTGGTTTCTCTAACTAGAAACCAACAGTAGTCACCCAGCATTGATATCGTCTCTCTATTTGCTTCATTAGTTGGTGGAATCGTTCACCGTGCTCATCATCACCAAGATTCGGTGGGAAGAAATCCAAATGTGAGTGGAGGAAAAGGATTTTCAATGACACGTTCACACCTATAGTCATGAAGAGCAAGGAGTTATAAACTATGGAGTTATGGAGTTATGGAGTTATGAAATATGGGTTACTTGATAAGTTAATTTTAGATTTTTTTTTTTAATCATTTATTTATACAGGCTCAATCGAATCAACTTTACAGAGCCAAGTTTTCATATTTGTATACATCATGTATCTTAAATCTAAAGTTAGGGGGATAGAGCCGATTACTCGCGGTTACTCGAGGTTAATAGGAATTACAATTTAACAGATGGGGAGATGGGCGGGAATTTAAATTATGGTTTACATAAAACTTCAAAAAACTTAAAACTATACAACTTTTGGTTTTCTTTTTATTTGAACATTTTTGAAGGAGAAAAAAAAACACACAAACACAGAAAAAATAACTTAAACTAAACATACATGTTAAACTAACTACAATCTAAGGCTAATGTTAGTCAAAAACACAATTTTAGATTTAATATTACCTATTTTCATATAGTTTTCCTGCAAATTCTCAATAACTTCAACATGATCCGCACTTTTTGTGTTTCCTAGATAATTCGGAACAACCAGTTTGTAACAAAATGTTTGTTCTCAATCATTTTTTATTATTTGAGGACCTACGAAAACACCTTCCTTAATCTTTGCATCCGATATGTTTGGGAATACTGATTTCAGATATTCAAATGCAGATCCATTCTATTCCAAGGCTTTTACAAAATTCTTGAAGAGTCCAAGTTTTATATGTAACGGTTAGAAGATCTGCATAAGATTTCACATTAGAAACAGTAGTCGAATTATAAAGTTCATCAGTTTTGATTTATTTTGTAAACAAGTGTAATCGGTCAGCTTTTTATTCCGCTGTGATTTGCATAGTTGACGAACTTAGAACAGTTTTTCAATCTCGCAAAATGAGGGACAAATGATCCGCTATTTTAGAAAATGAAACCTACGAAAGAAAAGAGTCCTAAGGAAAGCGAAAGGAAGGCGCCTAACTGAACCGTTCAACAGAATACGGTGGCCAAATCCCGCGCCAGGAAGCTATCCCGCGAGTGATTATTGCAGCCGAAAATGCTTCGTAATGGACGACGATACGTACATAAAATCGGAGTTCCGCGTGGATGTTCGGAAAATTGCCGGAACAAGAAGTTTGACAAATTTGCCAAGCAGTACTTGGTGTTGCAGGCTATCTGTTGGTGCGGCAAATACATAAAGCCGTACATAACGACCGGCACCATCAACGACTAAATGTATAAAGTAGAATGTTTACCGAAGCGCCTGCTGCCCTTCTCCCGTCCCACGAAAGTGACACTCTGTTTTGGACGGGTCAGGCATCGTGTCATTACGCAAAACCGGTGATGGAGTGATGTTTTCCTGCCGAAGGAAGCAAATCCTCCAAACTCGCCAGAACTTCGACTAATAGAAACATTCTGGGCGATTATGAAGGGCAAGCTCCGGAAAACAAGGAAGATCTTCAAAAACGATAAGGATTTCGAAAAAGAGTGGATGAATGTGTGTAAGGAAGATGGAAGTGCAGGAAGTGCTGCACAGGATCGGATGGGTAGCGTTTGGTCCAAGGTACGGGCATTTAGCTCTTCTAGAGCTGGTTGAAGAAACCAACTTTGCAAAAACATAGCTAATATTTTTTTTCAAGTGCAATCTTTAGTAGAAAACCGTACGAAAATTATTCTTAGTGTAAAATCTAGAGGATGAGACGAAATTGTATCCCTGAATAGATACCGATCCAATTCGCCGAAATTACTTCCATATCCCACGAATGTTTTTGCCCTGACAAATAAAATTTTCCTACATTTTGGTGGTGCATAATTCCATGATTCAAACATCTATCAGAACATGCTTCTTACCCGAGAAATACACGATTTCTGTTTTAGTATGGGAGCCCTCCCCACCATTCCAAAAGGGGGAGTGGTTACAATCCACCATACAATCATTGCCTTTAAAACACCCCACATGCCAAATTTGGTTCCATTTGCTTGATTAGTTCTCGAGTTATGCCGAAATTTGTGTTTCATTTGTATGAGAGCCCCTCCCTTCCAAACCCAGGTAGCACACTACGGTTTCAGCAACTTGATTATGACTAAAACAAGTCATTTATGATGTTGAAGGAGATGTTCGCTCATCACCATGAGGCACCAAGAGTGAACAACAATGTTTTTTGGCTAGAATTGAAAGATATGAAGAGAAAGTTTTTGATAGTTCCGCTAGTGTGCGGCAGGCTCGGAAACATAGCAGATGTTTTAGGAAAATTGAGCGAAAAGGGCATGTGTACAGTGGTACTCGAACCAACGACATTTTTGCCTAACATCCCACTGCGGGGTAGGTTAAAGCACGGACTAAGTCCGCCACTTCAACAGGACTACTCCTCGCACGGAGAATATATAAAATAACAATTAATGCAAGTCATTTATGTTATCTCTACCGAATGACAACAAGTGTGCTACTAGGGGAAGGGGTGGGGTCTCAAACTATCTTAAGAACCTTTTCCGGCCCCAAAAACCCCAGCGACCAAATTTTCACGCCGATTGGTTCAGTAGTCTTCGAGTTTATAAGGGTCAGACAGACAGACATCCATTCATTTTTATATAAATAGAAATCCTGCCTCCTTATGCCAAATGTGGTTTTTTATTTGTATGCCCCCCTCCCCGCCTTCCAGAGGGAAGAGAGGTCTCAAACCACTCTTGAAACATTTCTTACCTTTAAATACTTCGACATGCTGAATTTGGTTCCATTTGCTTGATTAGATCTCGAGTTTATTAGAAATTTGTGTAGAAGATGTTCGCTCATCACCATGAGGCACCAAGAGCGAACATTAATGTTTTTGGCTAGAATGAAAGATGTGAAGAGAAAGTGTTGAAAGTTCCGTCAGAGTGCGGCAGGTAGGAAATCTAACAGATGTTTTGAAAATTGAGCGAAAGGGCATGTATCCAATGGTTCGAGTACCATTGGCTGGCAATTATCGCGGCATAACTTCGCTTGGCGGTGTTGCTAAACTGTTTGAGTTTGTAATTATGGAACCGTTGCTCGCTCACTGCAAACCGTGTATTAGTACCGACCAGCACGGATTCTTGGCTGGTCGCTCCACTGCTCCACTGTGCCTTATTTTCTACATTACTGACAGTATGGCGAAACGCGCCCAAACGGATGTCATTTACACCGACTTGTCTGCAGCCTTCGATAAATTGAACCACCGCATAGCTATTGCCAAACTGGACAGGCTTTCGATAAACGGATGCCTGCTGCAATGGTTTCAATCGTACCTAACTGACCGTCATCTGGCTGTAGTCATAGGAGATTGTCAGTCTCACATGTTCAAAGCCACGTCTGGTATACCGCAGGGTAGTCACTTGGGACCGTTGATATTTTTGATCTACTTCAACGACGTAAATTTGGCTTTCGAAGGACCACGACTATCATACGCAGATGACCTGAAAGTCTATCTCCGAGTGCACTCACTCGATGACTGTCGCTTTCTTCAACGTCAGCTGAATGCTTTTGCCGACTGGTGAAATTTGAATCGCATGGATGTTAACCCGGCCAAATGCACGGTTATCTCGTTTTCGCACAAGAAAAATACTATTTTATTCAAGTATGTCTTGTTGGGCACCGAAATTGAGCGCGTCAGTCAAGTCAAGGACCTAGGAGTAATTCTGGAGACCCAACTCACCTTCAAGCAGCATATCTCGTACGCTGTCGGCAAAGCCTCCTGCGTTCTGGGGTTCATCTTCCGGATTGCTAAAGACTTCACGGACATCTACTGCCTCAAATCGTTGTACTGCTCCTTGTGTCGTTCTATATTAGAGTATTGCTCGGTTGTGTGGACTCCCCATTACAACAACTGTGCCGTTAGAGTAGAGGCTGTTCAACGACGGTTTTTGAGATTTGCGCTACGTAAACTACCGTGTACGGATCCCTATCGTTTGCCAAGCTACAAAAGCCGTTGCCAACTAGTTAACCTCGAGTCCCTGTCAGCCCGCAGAGATACAGCCAGGGCTTTGTTAATCGCAGACATCTTGCAAGTTCGCATCGACTGTCCTGATCTTCTGGAGCAAATCAACATCAACGTGCAACCCTGAGCCCTGAGAAATAGTTTGATGCTGCGGTTACCTCCACAGCGAACCAATTATAGTATGTTAGGCGCAATTGGCGGTTTACAAAGACTCTTTAATAGGGTTTCCGCCTTGTTTGATTTTAACGTAACTCGCCAGATGCTTCGTCGTAAGTTTAGTCTTTTTTTAAAGACCTGTCTAATTCGCATCGATAGTGTAATTTTTAGTTTGCTTTATGTCATGACCAATGTACCGTTCTAGTTTAGCTTTAATTAACATCATTGGGGCTTAAACATAACCGGTTGATGAATAGAAGTAACAAAGTTATAGCAAACTATGATGTATGGAGATATAACATAAAAAAACAACAGTAACAGTTTTGTTACTATGTAGCAAAATCAAAGCTGCTTTTGTTAGAATTAATTTATTTCTTTTCGCAGATTGTTTCTCCCAAGGCATTATATCTTAATTTGTTATAAGTATGTTTAACAATTATTCAGATGAAAACGTCTAAAACAAATTTATATCATAATCAGTTAGTCGTAACAAGGTTTGTTATACAATTCTGGTCGGGTTTCTTTTACTTAAATTTATCTTCCCGGGTGCCAAAATGAAGTGGGCCCTTTTTTTGTCACTGTTTTTTATTCAACACGCATTATTTTTTTTTCTTCAAGTCGAACTGTTCTTTTATAATTATTTCATAAGTGAAACTTGAAAATAATATGAAAAATAAGATATCAAAAAAGACTACAGTGTGTTTACTTTGATTTGAACCAAATAAATGGGAGAAATTCAAAAAAATTATGTTCTGAGCACTTTATTTCGCCTATCTGTGTAGATACAGGGTGGCCACAGACTCGGGAAAATCGGGAAATGCGGGAAAAATGCTGGAATCCAAAATCATCGGGAAAAATGCGGGAAAAAGCGGGAATTTCAAAAGTCATCGGGAATTTTTGTCATATGGAAGGAACCATACTCACACCTTTTTCAAATGATTTGAGTAGCGTTTTTAAAACGTATCGCTTAGAGCATCTTCAGCGGTAGTCTATTTTAATATCTTTATAGTTGATTTGTATCAGCAAACTTAAAAAAAACAGACCAACTTTGCGTTCCCCGCACCGGTGTAGTATTTCTTGTTGTTAAAGCCACCAACACCTATCATCTTGTCAATCATACAATATCCAGAGATCAGAAGTTTTGTTTTTTTCAGAGACCGAGGATTTTTCGCAAACTTTTTACCATGGATTGGTTTGAGTGGTGGTGAGTGTGTGAATGCATGCATCTCATTTAAACGATATTAGATAATGCTGATAGTGATAGATAGAGCCACGCCAACCTATGACAAGAAGCACTTTCTGCGACGTTTCAACATGCCAAGGGATATGATCCTAGACATTATGCGACAGCTAGAGTCAACTGATGATTTTTTCCAGCTGTTGCGATGCAGCTGGATATGTTGGCCTTAGTGTTACATAGGTGCACTGCAGCCTAACGGATGTTGGCGTATGTCCTCAGCTAGTTCTCTCAACGAAAGGTTTATTGAGCTTCGTAGAATTTCATGACACTTGCTAGACATATACAAAACTTCTTAGAAGTCCAGCGAACATGTAAGAGTTTAAGAAACTTCCTTGAAGTTCAGGGTTTCTCATGAATTGAAAAAACGTCTCAGAACTTCAGGAAATGCTCACAAAGATCATGGAACTCCCCCAAAGATCAGGAAACTTTCCAAAAGGTCAGCAAACATCTCAGACGTTCAGAGAACGTCCCAGAAATTCAGAAAATTTCCCAGAAGTTCAGGAAACTTTCCAGAAGCTCGAAAAAACTGCCGGATGTGCAGGGGTTTCAGCAATTCAGGAAATTTCTCAGTAGTCCTTAGATCTTCCAAGAATTTCAGTAAACTTCCTCCAAGATCGGGAAACTTTCCAGAATTTCAGGAAACGTCCCAGATAAACAGGAAACTGGATTTTTGAGCATTCGACAAGCTTAGGAAACATTCAAAGGATTTTTACATAAGTTAAGGGAGCTTCCTAGAACTTCAGGGATTTTTCCAGGTGATCGAGAAACTTTCCAATCGTCTCGAAAACATCCCAACAGTTCAGGGTATTGAAGTTATAAGAAGAACTTAAACTTCTTACTACTCGATTATTGTTCGAACCCAGCCAAAACGAGAATAAAGAAACCAACTACTTTTTAATCAATTTCATAGAATTTCCACCTATTCACAATCTTGGAGATTATAAAAAGTTCTTGTACGGTTTAACAACATCTCGGTAATGCTAACTATTCCACAGAAATTCCACGGCTTCCAAGATTTTTTTTTTTAATTTTTCGTAAGTTATTTAAATATGTGTGATATTCTGCTTTTTATCACAAAATATGTACCTGCTGGATGTTAAAATAACTTCTGGGAAGCGAAATCTGATTTTCTAAGTTTTCGTCATTTCCAGAAAGTTGTTCCTATTCCATGGATGATCAGCAAACTTTTTGGAAGTTCATCCAAGATTCCAGAAACGTTAATAATTTTTCGGCAATTCAATGAACTGCTATAAAGTTCCACCATGTCTCTTCTCGAAAGACAGCAAGCAAACTTCATGATTATCTGGAAACTTCCAATTATTTTATTCAACTGCCGAGAAGTTTAATCAACTTCTGGCACGTTCATTATAGATATTTCGACCCAATCTTCATAGATATTCCGAACTTCATTGAATTAAATTTTTAAAGAGTGCGTTCAGTAAGAAACTTTGAAGCTTATATAAGTTCTGAAATGATGCAAAATAGATCCGGTATAAAAAAAAATTTACAAATACCAGCGATGCAGCGATGTTTTTGCGTTTGGTCTAAACAAATAAATCCAAACCACGATTTGAACCACCGTTGAAGATGCCCTTAGAAGATCTGGCTACACGGCGGTAACAGGTGAGGCCAGAAATGAACATATCTTTCATGTGGTGCTGAATGTGTTTGAAGTTTGGCGAATTGCGTTTGTAAGGGTGTTAACACATGTTGAAAGAAGAATTTGGGCAGCTGTGTTCAATGCCGTCTGACGTTGTTTGCCGGATTCCAGAGAAAAGAAAATGGTTTGGACAAATTTTGGCTAGAATCAAGAAGGAGCTACCAAATTTGACAACATTTTTTGAAAATTGGCTCATGCTGTCGCACAAAAAGGCGTATGTTAAATAAATGGAAAGTGTCTGGTGGTAAATCAAACTGGAAAATGTTTGAGAGCTCAGAGATTTAGCTACGAGTAATTTATATTAACTCATCTTAACAGTCGGGAAAATAAGGCAAAAATGCGGGAAAAATTCGGGAAAAATGCGGGAATTTTTATATTAAGATTGTATGGCCACCCTGTAGATAATTATGCTTGCGTATAACCAGTTGATCGTTTGTAGCTAAATTATTGAATAAGTTACAATTAAAATTATAAACTTCCTTATAATATTAGGCTGAGTTATAGGACACATACCCTAAGTTGTTTTAACGAAATTTTATATTATAAAAATGAATAACCTTGAGAAATAATGAAAAAATAAACTTTACGATGATTTTTTTTTTTCTGAAAACTGAATCATGAGGTAAAGTTGCTGCATCCATGAAAAGATCCAACATGAGTGCTTATAGACCAATATCACATCCAGATCCGTCTAATGTTATCGTCTTGAAAAAGAAAGTTGTTAAACTTTCCGTGGTTTAGAACAGCAAATGAATTATGTTCATCTCTGCAAACGTATAACGGTATAACTAGTCGAATACCGTTTCCAGATCAAATAAGTTATGAGTTACAATTAAAAATGTAATCGTCCGCTGCATATTAGGCTGAGTCAAGGGACGCTCTGTATGTGCCCTTTTTCCTTAAGTTATTCTTAGTTATAACGACAACGGCACAGGTCTACTTGGATAAGATTCGCCTATTTGAACAAAAAACATCAACTTGGTAAATTTGTTGACAACTTTTAGTCCCGCTAACTATGAGCTAACCCCGCTAACCCGCTGAGAACTGACTGCAGTTGATTGACTCGTGTCAAAATGTTTGTTGCCATTTCGATCTGTCGTTGTTTAACGCTTTTGTGTTGCGCGGATGAAAAAAAAAACGCCGCGCTCGTGCATCGTGTATCATTCATAGGGGACGCTAAGTCCGCTGATATTCTAATTTTTAAAAGAGTTCTCTTAAGCCAATCTCAAGAAACGTAGCTTGAGTATGAAAGAGTCTGACACAAAATGCGAGGTGAAAATATCCAGGGTCTCTGTCATCAATGAAAGCAAACGAAAGTTATAAATGAACTTTTTATTGCTACATGCCTCATTCACGATTCCACGATAATGTGATCTCCGTCAAACATTGCAAGCGCTCACGAAAATAACAAACGGCCACGCTCGTATCCATCCACTTGGTCAACGTTCTCATAAAGCGGGATGGAACAACGTGAGTTGATTAAATCGCTAATAAGATAATTGTAATGTGTGATTTTGTTTTCCTTTCGACGTCATCCTGTGCGTTTGGGGGGTGGTACCGGTTGGCGATTGGGAATAATTGTGTTGATGTGTTTTCTTTGGTATAATATTTACTCTTCCGTCCGATACTGATGTATCGATACCAGTCCTAGAGGTTGATAAGATGGAAATACAAATTGTTATGATACGTATGTGACCTTCGGTGGATGTCATGCGGACGCATGGTACCGACTTATCATGAATTAAGCCATTTATTTTGCCGTTACCATGCAGATTTCACAGAGTACCCCGTTGAAAAAACACGCTAACCGTGGTCGTTTACCGGATGTTTCTCTGCTAGATATTTTTTATGAGTGGCCTTTTAGTTTGAATTCTACTAATTTATCAATGAATTGACCCAGCATGATGCCAATGAATGAGTTATGCGTTTATACAGTCGATGCTGCTGGCCGTCCGTGAACAGCTGTAGGCTTACATCGATGAGAGATGTTTGCGTTAAATTTTCACAAGCGTGGAGCTGTTGGCATAAATTGTAACGAGTACTTCCTTCTCTGCAGGAGATGCAAAATTAGAGTTCGCTATTTACTGATCGCTCATTCCTCGTATATTTGCTGATCTAATTATATAGTTGAGATGAGGTTTGCGGCTTCCTGAGCTGTTTGTATTACTGTGTATTACTTCGTGTCAGCAAGGATGCAAATATTATGACTGCGCGTGCAGACCGTGAGGATCGTTCTTATTTCAAAGAAACCGATCCACCGCAATTACGACATGTCATATATTAAATTAATTCTTTATACAGCTCTGTCTTGCTTTTGATATCTTTTTTGTCCTTTCTCAGGAGTTTGACGTTCCTGCTGCTAAAGTTTTGTTGATATCCAAACTTGTGTTTTAGATGCACAGCTACAATTATTCATTAAGATGAGATTCGAATATTCGGTTAATCCACTCTATCACCTGAGATGTTGAAGTTAGAGCAATACATTGTTTAATGAATTTATGAAATTAATCAAGCACAGCAATTACGCAAGATCTACTTACCGAGCCGGGAGGTAGACCCTTCCCCCTCTGGTGGTTAAACACTAGAAAAAATCATATATGGAACTTTTTAATACTTCTTTTTCACCTTTATTGCTCCTTCAAGTTTATTGCTTTCACAACTAGCTTATTGCGTGTTGATAGCAAGATTGGTTTCCCAAATGCATTTCCACTTTCCATTTCCCAAATTCCATTTCTTAAATGAGAGCTTTCGATGTCAACACCAGTGTATGTATTTGTATATTCTTTAGTTAGCGCAATGATACTCTATGCCACGGGAAATCGAGAAAATTAGATTACCTCGGCCGGTCCGGGAATCGAACATGCCGCCTCCGACTAGATTATACCTGACTAGGCTATCTGAGGCCGTAAATACATAAATTAACCGTAACTAGAAAATAAGAAGAAAGATAACTAATTTCCGTTTAATTCCAACTATCGACTGTTCCAGAAAGTATAAGCACACCTTATTTTAACGGTCACTTTGAATATAATGAAGTATTTCAACATGTTTTGGCTGCGTCCTTTTGTTTGCACATTTCTGAATGACAGCATCAAAAAAGTGCTCAGTTTTGTGTTACCTATCAAAATGCGCGGTCTTACTCCGGAACAACGAAAAAGTATCGTGCACAAATGGTGCACTGTGAGCGGACTCTCCTTGAGAAAATTGGCCAGGCAGCACGAAGGTCAAGTAGTGTTTTGGCCTGATTTGGCGTCATGTCATAGCGCAAAGGACACTTTAGAATGGAACAAAAGTCAAAATATATCTTTCGTGCCGAAAGACATGAATCCGCCGAACTGCCCGGAAGCACGGTCAATCGAGACTTTTTGGGCTTCATCCAAAGCAAAGCTTCGAAAATTCATAAAACCAGCGGACGACATCCAAAAATTTAAAAAAGATTGTCAAAAGTGGTCAAAATGGTGGGAAGTACCACTGTGCAGAAGCTTATGGGTCATGTTCGAGGTAAAGTTAGGAGTCTTGGCTATGATTAAATATTTTGATTAAACGAGATTTAAATATCATATAAAACAGAAATTCAAATATGATTAGCCAAATAAAATTATTAAAACTAAAAAAAACATGACCTTTTTTGTTATTTTCAAAGTGTGCTTATACTTTCTGGAACAGTCTATACCTTTATTGCTTATCTTGACAGATACTCGTACTTCGTCTACGATGTGCAGATTTCTTCAGTGCCGTGTACTAATACGCGACTACAGTACAAAACTTATAAGGGGTTTGTATTGTATTACATTATATTGTATTACAGTAGCTTTAATTGCTGACAGGTCCTATAACGACATTGTTTGGTACAAATCGGTATTCTACAGTGATGATTCATACATTGATCATCATGTACGTGTTTGAGATCATTTAAGAAATGCCATAGTTTTACCCCCGTTAGTTAGTTTCAGGTTTATCGTTATTACCTTTCATGATTCTAATCCGACCAGTTTTTTTACGCATTTCAAAGTAGCTTAAAAATCAATCAGTTAAGTCAGGTACGTAAATATACCTACACAGCCGTAAATATACCAACTCTGCCCATTTCTAGAGTCGTTTGACAACAATCTGTTTATAATGCCTTTGTTTTAAAATCCTTAGCGAAAAATTTATATAAAATTGATGTTTTCTTAAACTGCCACACGATGCAAGACAAAACTTTGCATGCTGAATTAATTATGCATAAAAAATATGAAAACTCGGCATGCTCGGGTACGAGGATCGCAAAGTATTCGAAAACGGCCAAAACCTTTGCAGTGCTGAAATATTTCAAGGAATGTTTGTTTTCCAAAAACTGCAATCAAAGCATCTAAGCGGTACAGTAAACCGGAAACTGCGTCAGCAAGTAATGAAAAGTTTCAAACCGTATGGGAAATAGATCCGTAAAACGGTTTGATTGTTTTGTATTTGTGATCATCCAACTGCTGTAAGAAGGACCAAAAACGATTGGGTGGACCCGTAAGCAGAGACACCTACGTGAAACCCGCGAATAGATGGAGTAGAATCTCCTTCCAAAAACAAGTCACACTCGCAGCCCTCGATTGACAGAATAATCCTAATAGATGGCCTCGAGTAGCCCCTCCTCCTCGTTCCGTGAAATGTTATCAATAGGAAGGATGCAGTCCTATGCTTCACAGAAAAAAATAATTAATTTTAACAAGCGCGTAAAATTTACCCTCGTGTAATTCCAAGCCAAATGAGCGTAAAGAACGATATTGTTTGCAATCTTTCATACAACAGGCTCGATTTAGGCGTTATCTGGCTTAATTTTACATGAAATATCCCATTATTGTATGGCAAATCTAGCATTCCCTTTATGTGCATTATATAACGCAGAAAATTCAGTATTTCTTTTTATCTGTGTTCCTACCCTTATCGTTTCACTAGGGTGCCCTGGTGGTCCCTACCTTTCCCCGTTATATGTTATTCAATGTGTTTAATCGTATATTTTGTTGTAGTCATTTGATAGCTTACCTTGGTTTAAAAAAATTGGCTGAAAGTTAAATTGGTTAGGGTTACGTTCATGACTTATTGCTTCAATTTAATTTTGTAGTCGTCACGGTGTGCCTTATGAAGAAAAATACAACTGTATCGGGAATCGAACCATTAATCTTAGGATTGGAAAATGGGGTATCCTCTTTCCGCCATTGTCTATCTCGAACGAGGTAGCTTGATCTGTACCACCCTGATTTGTTGACTCTTGCTCATTCGATTCTCCCATAGCTCAGTCGGTAAAGGCGCAGCTACAATGCTGGGCTGGAGGTGGCTATGTTCGATTCCCGGTCTAGTCGTGGAATTTTTCTTTAAAGAACATTTCTCGACTCCCTGGGAATAGAGTATGATTGTACTTGCCACCCACTCATACTTATGCAAAAATGGTACATGGCATCGAAAGCTCTCAATTAATGCTGTGTAAGTGCATTTAGAACACTAGAAACATAATTAACATGTAATTCAATCTAATCACAGTTGAGGAATTTAGGAAATTGTTTTCCTGGGATTCATCCTTGGTTTTTAAGTATAGGTATGTCAAATTTTCATGTCGACTGTCGCCGATTCCGGTGGTGTAGTGGTAAAGCGTGACCGCCACTTTTACCGCAGGGTCAATCGCAGCCAAAATTGGCGAGACTTCACTGGTCACGTCTAAAGCCATTGCATAGTGGGCAAAAAATGGACCCAAGGTCCCATTAATTTAGACGGCGCAGGGCAAGAGTTCTGAAAAATAGCTTTTCTTATGGGAAAAATGTGGAGAATCGAGTAGTGTTTTCAAATTTAGAGTGTCCCATTTTGCCAGTTTCTCCCCTCATTTTGGATGCAAACTATAATTGTCACCCAAAAAATAAACTTGGTGCTACCATATTGAACCCAAGAGCACTGTAAATTTGCAGAAAAAAGCTGGATAACTGCATGGAACAAATTTTATCCTGATCGAATGCCAAAAAGTGGTCTATTTTACCCGATTTCCCAGCATACATTCCTAAACTCATATACCATACGGTTCTGTAGATTGGCGCCAGTAATATTACTCACACTTGCACTATACTTATGTGAAAATGTCCGGAAATTGAATGGTCATGATCTCGTTTAGGGTTGAGCTCATAAAAGGGCCCACTTTACCCGAGTTTCCCTCATAATTTAATAAACTAATATTCCATGCGGTTTTAAAGATCGGCGGCAGTAATATTATTCTCAGCCCAAAACTCAACCCTGGCAAGGGATTTTGCTGATAAGTTTGCTCGGAATGAAACCAAGGTTTTAGTCACTTCTCACACAATGACGTCGAAAGTTTACATTGAAGGCTGTCTGAAAAAGCGGATTTTATCCTTGATTCGGCAACACAAGACCAACTTTATATTTTGGCCGGATCTAGACAGCTGCCACTACTCTAAGGAGGTACAAGAATTGTATCCGGCAAACACTGTTGATTTCGTCGCCATAGATGTTAATCCTCCGAATTGCCCTCAGTCCAGTCCTATCGAAAAATATTGGGCAATTGTCAAGCGAAAACTTCGATGATGCGGGAAAGAAGTGACAAATGAACAACAAATACGTTTAAAGTAGAATAAGTTCGCCGGTACAGTGCACATTGGTCCGAAAGGGCGATTTTCAGGAATAAAATAAAAAGTGCACTTAGATGACGTGTAATCGATTTGGTGTCTTCAAAGAAGTTGTTGGTAAGAGGCATCTGAAAAAGGGGTCGTCCATAAACTGCGTTCATCGGGGCACGATTTATTTTTTTAAACTTTTTTGTGTGACGTTTTAGGCTTTTGAAACATTCTACAAAATTGTAGAACTCACAATTTCCATAAACTTTGCACAAAACACCAACTTGCTATCTTGTTTTTTTATTGAGATATGAAGCATTTTATATGGGAACCCCTTTAAAATCGGTTTTTAAGCTCTAACTTTTTTCTTTGATTTTCTCTCGGTCTACTATGTTCTAAAAAGTTTTTCCTTTTACTTAAACACACAACTTTTACGAAGACAACAATACGCTATCTTTTAGAACTGAAATGATACAAGCGTTTTGTTGTTCAAAATATGCCATTTTCCAAGGGTTATATCTCAAAATGGCGCAAACATTTTGGAAATAAAATTACGTGACATTATGGTAAATATTTGACTTAACATTTATATGTTTTAATATATGGGGGGTAATTGATAATTACTAGGTGGGCATGAATCAAAGAAGTGTGGTATTCGGTAAAAATACAGTCTTCAATGAGCTTTTCAATTGTAATTTCTTACTGTGAGTTTTCCGCGGCATTCTATGGTGAAGAAAGTTTTTCTTTTCACAGAAACACACAAAGTTTTGGATGATGGCTGTTCTCTAGCCTTTAAATTTGAAAAGATACAGGCATTTGTTTTTATCGAAACATACTGTTTTCAACAATAACAATGAAGGGAGGCGACATGCGACATACTATGTGTTGAGGAAATCAAGTAAGCCATGGAATCGCAGGAAGAGAAAATAATTCACTATCCTAACAATCGTTGCTGAGTACGGTAATAAAAAACAATAATTATCAATCGGAAAAGTGTTTAAAGAAAACTTCATGCCGAAGAAATAAACAGCTACAAAAGAACGAAAACAATTTGCAAGCAACCCAACCAAAAGCAAATAACAAAATTATTTCAAGTTTTGTTATTCAGTTACGCTGTTTTCATAACAGAGGTTCTTAGAACTTAGATCGCGGATGTTGTTAAAATAACCGAAATTCTAACAAAAGATACTCTAGATATAACAAAATTATAGCAAACTATGATATACATATAACATAAACAAAACTAATTTTGTAACAGTTTTGTTACGATGTAGCAAAATCATATCAGCTAGTGCTAAAATTAATTCACTTTCTTTACGCAGCTTGTGCCTCCCTGGGCATTAAATCATAGTTTGTTATAAGTATGTTTTACAATTATCCAGATGAATTTTTTTTAACAAATTTATATCATAATCAATTAGTCGTAACAAGGTTTGTTATAATTTTGTTATTTTTATGTTATACGCTTCTGGTCGGGAAACCATCTGAACAATTGGTCCTCTGTCTAGGTGAGTGCCCTTTCGGAAGCTGATACTGAACACTATCATTATGAATGATTTTTTTTTTATAGAAATGTCCACTACAATATCCAATATCCAGAAATTGAACGCTTTCTGGATATTGGATATTGTGATGGACATTTCTATAAAAAAAAATCATTCGCAATCATAGTGTTCAGTTTCAGCTTCCGAAAGGGAACTCACCAAGACAGAGGAACAATTGTTCAGATGATTTGCTTGCAAATTGTTTTCGTACTTTTGTATCTGCTTATTTCTTCAGCTTGAAGTTTTCTTTAAACACTTTTCCGACTGATAATTATTGTTTTTTATTACCGTACTCAGCAACGATTGTTAGGATAGTGAATTATTTTCTCTTCCTGCGATTCCATGGCTTACTTGATTTCCTCAACACATAGTATGTCGCATGTCGCCTCCCTTCATTGTTATTGTTGAAAACAGAATGTTTCGATAAAAACAAATGCCTGTATCTTTTCAAATTTAAAGGCTAGAGAACAGCCATCATCCAAAACTTTGTGTGTTTCTGTGAAAAGAAAAACTTTCTTCACCATAGAATGCCGCGGAAAACTCACAGTAAGAAATTACAATTGAAAAGCTCATTGAAGACTGTATTTTTACCGAATACCACACTTCTTTGATTCATGCCGACCTAGTAATTATCAATTACCCCCCATATATTAAAACATATAAATGTTAAGTCAAATATTTACCATAATGTCACGTAATTTTATTTCCAAAATGTTTGCGCCATTTTGAGATATAACCCTTGGAAAATGGCATATTTTGAACAACAAAACGCTTGTATCATTTCAGTTCTAAGAGATAGCGTATTGCTGTCTTCGTAAAAGTTGTGTGTTTAAGTAAAAGGAAAACTTTTAGAACATAGTAGACCGAGAAAAATCAAAGAAAAAGTTAGAGCTAAAAACCGATTTTAAAGGGTTCCATATAAAATGCTTCATATCTCAATAAAAAAACAAGATGGCAAGTTGGTGTTTTGTGCAAAGTTTATGGAAATAGTGAGTTCTACAATTTTGTAGAATGTTTCAAAAGCCTAAAACGTCACACAAAAAAGTGAAAAAAAAATAAATCGTGCCCAGATGAACGCAGTTTATGGACGACCCCTTTTTCAGATGCGCCTTAATCTTATCAAAAACTTCTTTGAAGACACAAAATCGATTACACGTCATCTAAGTGCACTTTTTATTTTATTCCTGAAAATCGCCCTTTCGGACCAATGTGCAGTGTCACCAGCGACTGTGCAGATCATGATGGCATCGATCACAAGTAAAGTGCGACCGTTCGTTAGAAACGGAGAAATGTAATAACTTGTTGTATATCGTTTGAAAGCTGAATAAATAACTTTTGTTTGTCGTTAGTTATCCAATCTTTGATTATTTAAAACAATGGCTGTACACTGATGGTCAACAACTTTTAGGTGAAATTTGATGGAATCTAAAAATGACTAACCACTTCAACCTAGAGTATGATATTATAACTATGTTTTCGCTGTATGCCTGTTAATATAATTTCATAGAGAAGTTTCCAGCATTGAAAACTCGGAGTTGAAAGCTAAATGGTGAAATTCAATCATCTTAGTTTTTGTTGAAATTGAAAAAAAACACCGATCTGTTTCTGTTTAAGGTCACCATTGTTTATTCTAAAACATACGAAAACGTATTCATAAATTAATGGAATGTTTTCAACGAGCTGCAATATATACAATTTCAGAGTTTTGTTCAAAAATCTTATCGGTAATAATACTTATCGCTAGTTAATATACACCTAGTGCTATCGTTGAAATTAAGAGTAATAAAAAAATATTCTCACAAGTAGCCAATCATAGAAGTTCGAAGCAGACCTCCACAAGTTTGCATTTTTTTTCCAAATGGCTCAGATAAAAGAATTAATTGTCTTCAATTCTCACTCCGAAAGAAGTGCCAATAGCGCCGAATTCGATCGTCATTAGAAACGTTGTCATTGCCTGTTGTCGTGTGTGTTGTGATCACCATTGCTTTTGGGATTATCGATTATCGTTAATGGCACGGCTTCCAAGTTTCGGCTGATTTGATGGTTTTGTTCAACCTTGTTTGGTTTTTTGTCCAGTATGACGCTGGTAATGTTGTTGTATTCAGCTCTCCCCAGAGATTCAAGTAATTTTCTCTGTTTCTTCGTTCGTTCCTTCTGGAAGAATAGCCGGATATAGTACACCGGAAATACCACACATTGACCAGCTGGTTCCTCGGCGTCGATGTAAACTCCCCGCACCAGCACCGAGTTGGAGCAGTTCAAGAGGATCAACAATAGTAGCGACATACCATGAGTGATCCAGTTGCTCATTAGAGGATTTTCTGCAAAGTTAAATTTTGTAGAGTTTCATTTTGTGTTTCAAAGGGTAATTCCTAAACTGCATACCTGGTATGAAATAATCATCCAGCAGATGCCAGACTCCTCGCCAAACATTGATTGTGGCAAGAAAGCTGAAGAAAAGGAAGAGATCGGCGACTATAACACGCCATATTCCTGAGAGCCGGTCGCACGCCCACCGCATCAGGGGTTGGAGGGAAAAGATGACAGCGGTTACACCGTAACCTATCAACTACAAAGGGGTATTAGCGAAAAAGTTTCAATTGGTCTTTTCAATCTTCAATGTACAATGATTGACCACAAACATTTGCAGTGGAACTAAATAGTGGCTGATTGAATTAACTTACCACTGAGGCCCATGCGGAGAGCGTGTGATCTTCAGGGAACAGTTTCAGATCTAGAAGAACCCAGAGGCCTCTCCACACAAATACTACTAGTGATCCGATGACTAGCACGGAGAACATACAATCTAGCACGTACAGTCCTGGTTCTTTTGAACCCTGAAAGAAAAAAATAATTGTGTTTCATTAGTTACCTTTGTTTTGCTCAAGTGGTGCAGGGTAAGTATGGGAGAATTGTTTTTAATTGACATTTAAAAAAATAATAATAAAAATTTAATCTTAGTGGTAACAATTTATCTGAAGTAGGGTATCTGAATTATATTGTGGAAGTATCGGTATCGCACGTTTAAATTAGGAATCATAATAACAACATCGACCCACTGGTTGTCCTTTAGGATAAATCGGCCAAATGAAAACCTGCTTGTTCCTAATTAATATTGCTACCACAATACAACTTGGCTATTTGTACAATAAAGGGCGATACGGTCAAAATTTGGTCAATATCAACTTGACGTATTTCTTTCAATTTTGCATTTAAAAAACCTGAACACCCCTCATTTTAAAGGTGTGTGTGTGTAGAATGTTGCTCCTATTTTGATTTTGGAATTCACTCTTCAGTTGTCAAAATGCCGTCCAAGCAAGAAGAGCAGCGTATCAAAATTTTGCTCGCGCATCGCGAAGATCCGAGCTACTCGCACGCAAAGTTGGCAAAATCGCTAAAAGTTGCCAAATCAACCATTACAAATGTAATTAAAGTGTTTGGGGAACGTTTGTCGACAGCCAGGAAGTCTGGATCGGGGGGAAATCGAAAACCGGAAGCCGCTGAGACGACAAAGAGAGTTGCCGGTAGTTTCAAGCGAAACCCTAACCTATCTCTCCGAGATGCCGCAAATAAGCTGGGTGTATCGTCTACAACCGTGCATCGAGCCAAAAACGAGTCGGACTATCGACTTACAAGAAGGTAGTGACTCCAAATCGCGATGATAAACAAAATACGACGGCCAAAGCGCGATCCCGGAGGCTGTACACGACGATGCTGACGAAGTTTGACTGCGTGGTAATGGACGACGAAACCTACGTCAAAGCCGACTACAAGCAGCTTCCGGGACAGGAGTTTTATACGGCAAAAGGAAGGGGAAAGGTAGCAGATATTTTCAAGCACACGAAACTATCAAAGTTCGCAAAGAAATATCTGGTTTGGCAAGCCATCTGTACCTGTGGCTTGAAAAGCAGCATTTTCATAGCTTCCGGGACTGTCAACCAAGAAATTTACGTGAAAGAGTGTTTGAATAAACGTCTGCTGCCTTTCCTGAAGAAACACGGTTGTTCCGTACTGTTTTGGTCGGATTTGGCATCTTGCCATTATGGTAAAAAGGCCATGGAGTGGTACGCCGCCAACAACGTGCAGGTGGTTCCCAAGGACAAGAACGCTCCCAACACGCCAGAGCTCCGCCCAATTGAGAAATACTGGGCTATTGTCAAGCGGAACCTAAAGAAGACCAAAAAAACTGCTAAGGGCGAGCAGCAGTTCAAGGCAAACTGGCTTTCTGCGGCGATGAAGGTGGCCAAGGTGGCTGTACAAAATCTGATGGCAGGGGTCAAGCGTAAGGCCCGGCAATTCGGATTTGGAAAAGCGGAAGCCTAACTGAATATTTTTCCTGAATTTTATACTAAATGAACTTGAAAAAGAAATTTAATTTGATTTTTTAAATAAACGATTTCACCGATTTTTATGCGTTTTCCCTTGACCAAATTTTGACCGTATCACCCTTTAGATCAGAGTATTTCAAGAGCAATCGATCGGGAAAGTAAAAACTGCCGCGCTTCAACATTTCATGGTATGAAAACACCTTTTGTTGTCTTAGAGGCATTGTTTGATGAAATTTACTTCACAACATTGAAATAAAGGGGCTGAATTTAGTAAAAAGTCTATTTCCCATAAGAACGGGAGAATTTTTGCTATTGTTACTTCAACAAAGTTGCGGCTCCTTTTCTCGGTAAAAGCAAATGTTTTTGGAAAACATAACAATTATATATGAAATTTGGTATTTTTTTAGTTCTGACTTACAATCAGGTCTGTATCCACATTAATCCGGACACCTTCAAATCATCGTAACTTTTGAAATATTGCACGTAGGAATGAAAAACTTCACTGTGGTATAGCTGTGAGACTTTGATTAATGTTTACATTTCATGTTTAGTATTAAAGATGGCGACGACAGAAAAACAAGTGCGCGAGCGAATACGGGCGTACGGCAAATCTTGACTTGTCAATACGGGACCTTGCAAAAACATTGGATTTGCCTAAATCCACTGTTCACGATGTGCTCAAATCATTTTCGGAACGTTTGACGGTGGAGAGGAAACCGAGAAGTGACAAAAACATTGGACGCGCTAATCCTGTCATAGACCGAAAGGTAAAAAGGTTATTCACGAAAAACCCAAATCTCTCCATTCAAACGGTGACTCGTAAAATAGGGATGTCGCCTGGTTTTGTCCAAAAATCAAAACAACGTTTGGGACTTAAGTCGTATGAAGTAAAAACAGTTCCAAATCGCAACGACAAACAGAACTAGGCAGCAAAATCACGGGCTCGACGTTTGTACTGCGAATATTTGACGAAGTTTTCATGCGTTGTTATGGACGATGAAACTTAGGTCCTGAAGGATTTCAAGCAGCTTTCAGGGCTGGCTTTTTATTCTGTTATGGTCAGAAATGCTACAGCTGAGCATTTCAGAACGAAGAAGCCATCGAAAGTTCCCAAAAAATAGCTTGTGTGGCAAGCAATTTGCACGTGTGGCAAAAAGAGTAAATATTTCGTCACTACAGGCACAATCAACAAGGAGATCTATCAGAAAGAGTGCCCGCAGAAGCGATTGCTACCCTTCATCAAAAGTCACAAAGAAAAACCTTTGTTTTGGTCTGATTTGGCATCATGCCACTATGCTAAAACTGTGATGTAGTGGTACCAAGCAAATCAAATGAACATTGCACCAAAAACCTCAAACCCGCCAAATTACCCAGAGCTACGACCAGTCGACAGATATTGGGCTCTGATGAAGTGGAAGCTTTCTGGAAAGAAGCAAGGAATCAAAGACATCAAACACTTCCAGCCAATTGGGACAAAGACGGCTTCTACGATTTCTGAAGAGTCTGTACAAACCCTAATGGATGGAGTTAAGCGCAAAGTTCGAAAATTTATGCAAATACCGAATAACTATGTTTTGTCTTCACGAATTGTTAAAACACATCCCATGAATCTGAAATAATCAACTACGACGGAAATATAATGAGAAATTTATGATTTATTTATGTTTTGAGGTGTCCGGATTATTGCGGATACAGACCTTAATCCTGCTTTTTTATGGAAAAAAACTTTGATGTTCATATGAATGACAACATCCAAATTACAGATTTGACACCGATTATCTAAAGATAATTTAAAAATATTATTAATTCCATTGCCTTTTGCTGGTTTGCAAGTGTTAAAGGGTGAGTCGATAATTATTGCCACACTTTCAAACTTGGATAACTTTTTTCATACTTGACCGAAATTAACCATATTTTGCCCAGTTTATCTTTAGAGTGAGATTCCGGTCGAGATAGAAGAAAATTAGCAAACCGTACGCGAAAGCATTTTGTTCACCCACATGCAAAATCCAAAAAGGTTCCCTGAACGGATGACATTGAACTACTAGTTTTCCTGAAAAGTCCCTCTAATATCAAACACGAAAACATGTGTTTTGCCAAATTCGGTTTTATTTCTCAACATACTCTCCTTTTTGGTCGATACAGCGATCCAGCGATTTTCTAATTTCTTTTATCCCATCCAAAAAGTACTCCTTCGGAAGTTCTTTGAAATAGCCATCGGTTTCAGCTATGAGCTCATCATTTGAGTAAAATCGCTTACCGGTGAGCCATCTCTTCAGAATTGGGAACAAATAGAAGTCACTGGGCGACAAGTCTGGCGAATACGGTGGATGGGGAACCGATTGATACCAAATTTCATTCAATTTTGCTTGAGCAATTGAGGATGAATGACCAGGCGCATTGTCGTGATGATAGAGCACACTTTTTCTCTGCTCGGTTTTATCTTTTTCAAGATTGTCAATGAATATTACACCTTGCGTATCCCAAAACACGGAGGCCATAACCTTTCCCGCCGATTGTTGCGTTTTCGGGCGTTCCGGAGCATTTTCGCCCGGTGAAACCCACTGTTTTGCCTGCTGCGATGACTCCGCTGTGTAGTAATGGATCCAAGTTTCATCCATGGTTATGAATCGGCGCTCAAACTTCTTTGGATTGCCTGTAAACTTCCTCAAATTCTCCTGACAGGTTGTAACACGAATGCATTTTTGGTTCATTGTAAGCAAACGCGGCACTGACGTTCTCTGTTGTAGTGACCTCATTTGGGCGTCCAGAACGCGGTGCGTCAACGGTGCTCGTACGGCCACAACGAAAATCAGCAAACCACTTATGACTCGTTTGAATCGACGGAGCAAAGTCTGGAAAATACTTATCCAGCTTGGCGTTGGTTTTGGTAGCCGTTTTCTTGCGTAGAAAATAGTATTTTATCAAAAGTCGAAACTCGGATTTTTCCATTTAAAAAAAACTTGCTGATCGGTCTCTTCTCACTGTTGTCACTAATAAATGCGTGGACAGAAATGGCTGAGATTTTGACAGCTGTCATTCCAGGAGTGAAAATGGTTCACATTGGCGATTACCAACGCCATCTGTAGGAAATTAAAGGGACTTTTCAGGCAGCCTAGTATATCCTTACCATGTTCCCGATGAAGGTCCTTTTGTGGCTGACGATCAGCGATAAGGAAACGCCCAAGCTGCTGTTCTTTCCTTTGAGGCTAAACGGAGAGATACATAGTACAAAGCTCCTGCAGGAAGTTGCCGCCTTCATGCGGTCTTTTCGACGAACCTGGCCTTAGAATTATGTAAGAGATTATTGAAAGAAATGGACTGGCTGAATGTAAACGTTGTACCGAAGACTGCCAACCGTCCAAACGCCCTCTAGCTGAGACCTATAGAAAAATTTAGAACGAACATCAAACGGAAGATCTTTTCCATTCATTTCGTGAATAGCTGATCGCCAAGGCCAGGAAAGAGTTGAAGGGCATGCCGACATCCATCTTTTCATCGGCCATGGCTAATGTGCCGGCAAACTACCGTAAGGCCGCCAGCATTTTTGTAGTACACTTAATAGATGCAGGATTTAAGAAAAAGTTGTTCCATTGAACTATCTTTTGTAGTTTTGTTGTTCATAGCCTTACGAAATGAGTCAATTTTTAATGCATACGTTATTTATATTGTGTCGGCCGCTGTTATATAATTTTACTTGAAAGGTAATTATTCATACTATCATAATATTTTATTATCCCTTTTTCAGATCTCCTTGGATGCTTTTGTGTATTCATGTAAAAGGTAAGAGTTTTTTTCTTTCAATAAAAACAAAATGAAACATACAATAATTGGCGTTCCCGTATGAAATTTTAATAGCTATGTTATTTTCGTCAATATGAATTATTATGATTTGCCTTGTTTTATTGCTGTTTTTCAAATCCAGAAATAATTTTAATCACAAGTCGGTTTCCGAAGAACAAAAGCCAACAACAAAAAAACTTCGGATGCGCAAATTAGTACGTAAAGTATACTACAGGTAAAATCTGGTCGCGCGATCTTCTAAAAGCTATATGTTTACATTGGTAAATTCTTTGCGTCATAAAAGAATAGTAGCCAATAAAAAGCGTAGCAAACACAGTGAAAAATGGAAAATTAACGCAGAAAACTGATTCTTTACCCTGTCTTCAGTTAAAAACATAATACATTCTTTGTTTTTTTTTAAATAACCCTACCTCACTAAAACAACTATGCTTTCCGTGGAGATACCAAGCTATATACTCAGAAAAAAATGAATTTTAAAAGGCGGGTAAATTTTTCCCTCGCTTGATTCCAATTAAACGCAAGCATGATCAACGATATTGTTTGCAATTGTTCGTGAGCCATACAACATTGTTGATTATCTTCCATATAACAAACTAGTGACGCAGAAAACTAAATGTTTCTTTCAAACTGTATAATTACATCAACTGACAAATTATTCATTCTTTCCCTTCTCGATAACCTCTAAGACCATCGGTGCTAATCCATAAACTGACTGACTGAGTGAACTTTTACATTGAAGATGCAAACTCATTCCAAGCTCCAACTACGGGGTTCTCCGTGCAATTTAAATTCTGATACATTACGGAATACGGGTCGTCCCTTAGCACAGTCGGCAAAGGTGCAGCTACAAAGCAGCACCATGTTGGAGGTGGCTGGGTTCGATTCCAGGTTTGGTCTAGGAATTTTTCTTTATAGAAAATTTCTCGACTTCCTGGGAATAGGGTATGATTGTTCTTGCTAATGCAAAACATGTACCTGCACACTACCAAAATCTCGTGTAAATTTCTGTCCCCGAGACCGACACATGCAAGCGTCCTTTAGCGCATAAGAAGGTGTTGAAAGAGATGATAAACTAAATTCAACCGAACACATCTTTTGTCGAATTGCGTACGTGTCAGTTTCAGGAGACATAATTTTACACGAAATCTTTCTTTACGTTCCCCGACTATTACGTTCCCGGACTATTTACAAACATGGATTAGGTATCGTGTAAAATTCATAATTTCTAAGTGTGTGGCATCGAAAGCTCTAAATTAATAACTGTGGAAGTGCATTTAGAACACTAAGTTGAAAGCTAGCAATAAGCTTATTGCAAGCTAATTGCACGCAATAGGCTTGGCACGCTAAGAAGTAGAGACAATGCGGAATAAAAACTAAGAAATGTACATACGTTTTTTTTTCATCAATCGTGTACGTGGTCTAACCACCAATAATCCGACATGACAACCTATATTAATTCCCAGAAATAGTTTGGTTAGATATTCTCCGTTATCTACACTATCCCCAACTACTCGATAGATAACACGTCCTAAAGCATGTTTACGTTTTGCGAAGAAGTATGCGTGTGAACGTCATGGCCATCTCGTGGCACTAACACAACTGTGTCAGCTAATCAAATTAACTTATTTTGTTAACGAACTAATTAGGTATCACCCAAACAGTAAAAAAAGGGTAGGCATTTGGGTCATAATTCGTTAGGGTAGCTAGATCAAATAAATATTGAGTGAAAAGTCGCTGTGACGGCGTTGAAGCAGCACTCACACACAATATGAATTTTAACAGACGCGTAAAACTTTCCTTTGTTATAATGCAAGTCAAAGTAAGCAAAGGCAATGAAATTGTTCACAATAATTTATATAACACACAAGATTTAGGTGATTTTAATCGTAAATTAGCATGACAATATCGCGTAAATTTATGCCAAATCCGACATTTCAAATATGTGCACAAGGTATTGCGCAAAACAACACGATTTTGTTTCTCAAACTGTATAGCTACTGTTATAGACGACTTTCTTGCTACACAGAAAAAAGTCTGAATTTTCATTGTGATTTGACCATAAGGACTTGAAAAATTGTATTTTCTTCCACACGAAGCAGTAACTTGCATGAAATAGTTGTAATAAAGACGAACTCTTGTATACAACATTATCAGCAATGAATATCCCAGAACTTAACACGATTTATAATGTTAATTGGTTAGTTTTGTGACGCTCCATATGTATGTGCATGTGCTCCATATGTGCATGACATTGATTAGAAATTTACAATACTTTTTGGAGCTGTGTATGTTAAATGCACAGAAAAAAAAAATAATTTTCATTATGTTGTAAATATCAGAGTATGCAAAATCGTATTTCCTTCCACACAAAGCAGCAACTTACAAGTTGTAGTAAAGACGAACTTTTGTATACAACATTATCTGATACGAATATCCCAGAAGTTTATACGAGTTATAATGTTAATTTGTATGTTTTGTGACGCTCCATTTATGTGCATGATATTGAATTGAAATTTATGCTACTTTTTTGAGCTGTTTGTTTTATGATGAAGTTAGCAGAAGCAGATAATTTCTCATCTCCATGCGAAGCGCTAGGAGCGGACAGTAATTCTATTGCTAGAACAAATAGACATGAAGAGAAAGTTTATTGATAGTTCCGTATAGAGTAACGGCTGGCTTTAAAAATTGAAAGAATACAAGATTGAAAACGAGCGGAGGGCATTGGAACGGTAGTCAATACTCTTCAATCAATGCACTTTCTCTTCATGTCTATTTGTTCTAGCAACAAAATTACTGTCCGCTCCTAGCGCTTCGCATGGAGATGAGAAATTATCTGCTTCTGCTAACTTCATCAAAGATCGTTACTTCCGCGCTGGGGAGAATACAAAAAAAATAACAATCAAAAGTGTGTTTGTTTTATGTTTGAATTTGAAATTTGGTAAAAAAAATAGAGTGAGTCATTCCGGCCATTCTAATTATGTCAGTTGCGTAATCCTGGAAGTTTGACTGGAAGTTCAAAACACCAGGAATTTACCCACGCAAAAAAAAAAAATCTGAATTTTCATTGGGATATAAATTTTAAAGCATGTGAAATTGTACTTCATTCGAAACGAACCAGCAACTTGAATGAAATAGTTCTAACGAAGACGAGCTTTTGCATACAACATTATCGAAAATGTATGGAGTGTCCTAGAACATTACACGACTCATAATTTAAATGTGTATGTTTTGTGACGCTTCATTTATGTGCATGATATTGAACAGAAATTCTCACTACATTTTCGAGCTGTGCATACTTTCTACATCGACGATCTCTATATTGTTCAGGCAGTGTTTCAGCAGTACGACTTATTTTTCGAATATTCTCAAGACCTGAAATATTTTTCGGATATGCTCAAGACCTGTTTTTTCTTAATTCAAATGACTGAACAAAATTTTTTACCGATTTCAAGCCAAAAACATTGAGGCTTAGAGGAGACTAAAACGGCTTCAAGTATTATTTTCAACTTAAAAAGAAGTATATTCATAAAATTCAACATTGAGCAACTACATTGCTTTTCAACTGTTTATTTTTCTTTCAAGTTTAGCGTCGCTCACTTCAATGTCCCTTTTTTTTTCAAAGGTTTATAGAACAAAACATTTGTCTGCTTTTTCGCCAAATATTACTGTGATCGAATTAAGATCTGTACGCGCAATTTTGAAGATAATGTACTGTATTTGTGTACTATCACGTGAAAAATACATTTGGAAGTAATAATCAACTCTGAAGTAGTACATGTAAAATTCAATCGAGCAAGTATTACAAGAAATATTTTTCAAGTCTTGTAAGATAGAAACTTCATGTGATTACATCTTTAAAAAACATGTAATTTTCTGCGTTCTGTGATGCACATAAAGGAAACGCAGGATTCGGCAGGAATTCATAGGATATTTTATGCAAATTTAAGCCAGATAACGCCTGAATATAGTCTGTTGTATGGACGGATTGCAAACATTGTTGAATGGCGCATGAAAGATAGCAAACAATTTCATTGTTTGCGTTCCTTGATATTGAACGAGCGGAAATTTTACGTGCCAGTTAAGATTCATTATTTTTTTCTGTGTAAATTCTTTTTATTTTAATGAAAAAAGTTTGAAAACTACAAAACAATGTGCTTCAGCTGCCGTTTTCTTCGAATGAAAGAAGAAAATCAACACTTCCCGCTAATGACGATTATTTGGCACGAAATCAGACATCTTCAAACAACCAAAATATATAACACTAAACCAAAATCACTGATTTGGCAAAGCGGTTTGTCTGAGCTTGGTTTATGAGCTTGGTTTAAAACAACTCATATCCATAATATGGAGTAGTTGGCATTGCCTCATGTCCTATTATAAAATCTGATTAATAAAAAAACAAATTCAATATGAAGGTCTTGAGATCGACTTTTTTGAACACGGTACTTTACCCACGAGTTAAAGGTGCGTATTCTTTCGGCAATACCATAGGTATAAGCCTGAAGCAACTATCAAGAAGTCAAGAACAAAATAAATTAAGGGAAGCGGCTCACGAGAAGGCAATGTTAGCCTCCTACCACGAGTTCAGATCGACGGTGATAATATCGAGTATCTGGGCTAATTGTGACGACCGATAACGACACCAGTAAAGAGATACAAAGGTGCATTATGCCTGGCAATCGTGCCTACTTTGAACTCCGAAGGACACTAAGATCGAACAAAGTTCGCCGAACTGAATGGAAGGTGAATGGAATGGAGTGCAGACGGAAGACGGAACGTGGAGACGGCGAATAAACCTCGAGTTGCATCAGTTGCTGGGAGAGCCTCCATCGTATAGATCGCTAAATGCGGTCGACTACGATGGGCTTCGCACGTGTCGGACGACAGCCCTGTTAATATGGTTCTCCGAAACGAACCGACGGGTACAAGAAGAAGAGGCGCGCAACGAGCAAGGTGCATCGATCAAGTAGAAGGCGACCTCCGACAACAAGGCTGGCGAGGTACAGCCATGGACCGATTACAATGGAGACAACTTCTGTATACAGCAGAGACCACACCGGCCTTGGTCTGATTGGCAAGGTAAGTAACTATCAAGAAGTTTCAAAAGGTACGGATTGCAATGAAAGTTCTGTTCATACAAGCAATCAAATGCATCGAGAGAATCGAAACACGCTCTTACGTAATGGAGAATTGTAAATAATTGGAAAAGCTTTTATATAAATCTGTTAAAAAATTTTTTAAACTTAATAAGTAATTGCTGTTTTTGGCGCATGAAAGATTGCAAACAATTTCGTTGTTAACGTTCCTTTGGCTTGATATAATTTTACGTGCCAGTTAAAATTAACTATTTTTTTCTGTGTATACTCTTTTGATTTTGAATTAAACAGATTCAAAACTAAAAAAAAACAATTTTAGTTGAGTATATTTACAAAATTAATGAAATTTTCTAATTTTCAAAAGATTTTTCCTGCATATAATAAAACATAAAGATCTAAGACTACAGTCGAAAATAATGTTATAGGAAATGGTAGTTTTATGTTACCTAAATCGTACACGAATTGATGATATTCATCTTACTGGTGTGAAATAAACTTTGCGAATAAATATATAATGGCAAAATTCATGTGTCATATCAGGAGATCATATTTCAAAGACCAACTCATTCAAGAATCAGCGAACAAACCAGCATTAAATAAATGAATTTGATTTTAACATATATTTTTCACTGCTGAATTAGTCATTTCTCGTTGAACTGAGTGATGTTTTCCAATCAACATTTACACAGTTTGAAAGGGATTGAAATTTTAAACAAAATTCGTGCACATAGACCAAGCAGAAAAAAAATTAGAAACGCATACATTTCCAGAAAAATATGTGCTACAAAGTGTTTCAATCGCGATGTGAAATTAAATTAAAGCTCTCTGCTTCCTTTAAATTTATATAAATTTAAGTGTACATGAACGTGTAAGTGTATGTGTTTGTTCACTAAAGCCAATAAATCATAGTGCCCGCTTCTTTTTTTACCTCGTTCGATGGCTGCCATTCTTTGATCAACAGCAAACAAAGTGAGCAGTAATCTTAGCGCAGATGCCATATATGCCATGAACAAAATTTAAAAAAATGGATCTACCTGAGTTGATATTATAATCTTATCACGATGCAAAATTGATTTTGTTTTCAGAAATACTTATATATACAGAAAAAAATAATGAATTGAACAGACGTTTAAAATTTTCCCTCGTTTAATTGTAAGAAAAAGCAAGCACAAACTACGTAAATGTTTGCAATCTTCCATACAACAGATCTGATTTCAACGATATCTGACTTAAATTTTCATGAAATATCCACTTAAATTATGCCAAATTTTGTAGTAGTTTTATTTTTTAAGATAATACAAAATTAAATGTTTCTTCCAAGTTTTGTAAAGTTGGATATTAAATGAGAGCTACGGTTACCGATACTACGATAAACGTTTAGAATTGGAACTTAACAAGTAAATGATAAAACATTGTTCATGCTTCGGTATAGATTGGAAATATTACGATGCCACAGTTTGAGCTCAATTATAGCTAATTTATCGCTTACCGTCGTTTTGAAAAATGTAGGAACGTCGAAATATTCTCGCCGGAAGTCGTTGACGATGTAAAATGGAGATGCTGTGATGTTACGAAGGCCCTTCAGCAGTGCCAGGAGAAAAACACAACCTAGCGTAATCAGTAGGACATAGGCTACATCGTGTGTGGTGTAGAGATTGATCATCTCCCATCCTCCTCGCCACGTATTGACGCATATCGTCCCGTAGATTTCGGTATACAGTCTTGATCCGATAAAGAACAGTAACCGATGTTTGTCGGCGTTCAGGTGCCGCCGAATAGTTCCTTGGAAGATGTTGAATATAAGGTGCCCTACTATGCCGATTGACAACGATATGAAAAGACTAGTTGGAACATCTGATGGATAAATGTAGGCGCCAGCTAGATTCCACGTTCCACGCCAATAGCCGACCACGAGAGGTCCTACGATGAATGACGCGAATAGGTTGTCTAGTAGTTCTAACAGCATCCCGTGCATGTTCCCGGGCTTTGGATTGCTGAGGCCATCCTCTATTCCAACTATACTGCCTCGCATAATGTTTCGACTTGTGTTGTTCGGAGGGTTTCTTCATATAAAACTAATGAAATGCAAGTGCACGAATATTATCATACACACACTTTTAATTTTCACGGTGAAAACACGTTGGCACTAAATTGAAAATTGTCACTCCGGGTGCCGTTCTCGGAAAAACTGCCTGTCCCGAATCATTTCCTATTGTGCGCACTAAGTATCACCACTTTCATCACTAAATTAAGGAATTCCAAATATTTCTTTTCTTTTTTGCAAAGTTTCTTTGTTTGAAGAATCAGATCGGAAGACAATCTTCCGCTGAATGGAATATACCCAACGTCAGGCGTACTGTTTTATATGGCGATAAATTTAAGCATGCAGCTATGCAAATTGTTTGCAAGATAAGAGTCCTCAGCTATCTATTAAAGTATTGGCGTCTGGATTGTTCTGAGTGTGGTTTAGTTGTTACTTTGGTCCATTGATGATTGCTCTTGATTGATGGGACCCGCGAAAAAAAAAATCTGCGTCTTTTAAGGTGATAAGACGGTAGCATGATAATTATAAACAAAACAATGCACGTGTTGAACATACGCGTGTGCGTGATTGGGAGACACCCACCCACAGATAAAGGAGATGCTTTTTGTCTGCCTTATAAGGGCGATTAGCATGACTACTCACTATTACTTCGATAAGTTTTGATTTTATCTTATCGGATTTATGAGACAACTTCATTGAATGTTACCATGGTGAATTGATTGGACATTACAAGGGTTCAATATACCCAAATAAACCAGTGGTGCAGAGAGATAACGTTGAGTAAAAACCCTCAATCAGATGCTGTAGTTAGTTTGTCTTGAGAAATTGGTCTTTGAAGTACACAGCTCTGTATGGACGACTGCCATCAGACTACAATATAAAGCTATCAGTTTTATTTTAATTAGAACTGTAGTCGCACTGTCGCGATGCGTACATTCTATATTTGTAAGCAGGAAACGATAAACGTAATTCATTCAATATGTAGACATATTCAAAACTGTTTAGTTCGATGCTAATAATGTCACTGCAGTGTAGTGATTTAATTAAAGATTGAACAGATCTAACTGAAGATGTGTTCTATCAGTTTGTTTGATAAGTTTACATGATTAGCTACCGTTGATGCCGTTGAGAAATCTGATAATTTTTTTTGTTTCGGCAATACAAATGAATTCTGAAATATATTTCATATGACGATATTGCAATATGTTATGAATTGTTAAAATCTTTGATACCATCAGATGTCTAATATCAGCAAATCAGAAAACAAGTCATATATCACCGTATAAACAGATTTGTAACAAATGTGGTACTAGGATTTGTTACTAACAAACTTCAAAGAGTGGACGAATCTGTTTCGCATCCATAAAACAAGTGGTTGAGATGACTTCCAATTAAGGAATGCTTCAACAACAAAATATGGGCGCAGTCGTGGAAAATCTAGGCCAGTTCCATAGGTGGATCACAAAACAATTGGTAATCGAGAATTCGACCGTGTCTCGTGTGGTAAAAGCTTTCAAGGAGACCCATATGACCCAGCGGTGAGCTGGCAGCGGAAGAAAAGCGTAATCCGAACCATTGGATTCGGGACGTGACCAAGAAGGTTAGTTCTTCCAGCAGATAATGAAGCGGGTCGAACTATTAAGGAAGGCCCATTACCCGATCCGATAACACGGTGGCCAAATCCCGCGCTATAAGCTGTACCGCGAGTAGTTGGCGCAGCTGAAATAGACGACGAGACATTCACTAAAGCGGGTGCCAAGCAGATCCCCGGCCTGGATTTTTTCGTCGGAAAGTTCCGCCTGGATGTTCCGAAGAAGTTCCGGAAGAGAAAGGTCGACAAATTTGCCATGAACTACTTGGTGTGACAAGCAATCTGTGAGTGTGGCAAATTCAGTAAGCCTTACATAACAACCGGCACCATCAACGGCCAAATATAGAAAGAAGAATGCCTCCAGAAGCGCCTGCTGCCCTTCCTCCTGTGCCACGAAGGTGACAGTCTGGTTTGGCCGGTACTGGCATCGTGCCATTACGTGGGACCGGTGATGGAGCCAACTAGGCATTCTTTGAACCCAAGGAAGCAAATTTGCCAAAATCGCCAGAACTTCGCCTAATAGAAAAAATCTGGACCATTTTGGAGGGCAAGCTCCGGAAAATAGGGAAGGTCTTCAAAAACGACAAAGATCTGAAGATTGAGTGGATAAAAGTGTGTAAGAAAGACGGCGTAAGTGTTGCATAGGATCTGATGGGTAGCGTTAAGTCCAAGGTGCAGGCATTTAGCCTAGGAGCGGAGGTTGAATGAACCAACTTTGCAAAAACATAGCTTAAATGTATTTATTCATTCCCTGAGAGTTTCAAAGAATATGTGACTTAAAATAAATTTTTGGTGATCATTTTTGTAATATATGTTGGGGAACAACCAAAATGCAAATTTATCAAATTCAATGTTCTGGTGAAAGTGTCAATGATCGTTATTGAAAGGGCATACTGAAACCGCTTCCACTCGATCATCGAAAGCCTGTACATTGAAAGGGGGAGAAAGGCCTGTTGTTTGTTCTAACTGGCTTTCATTTTCATATTCGTGTTGTACAGTGTGCACGAAAAAAACAATCGAGTTAATTTTTAGAGTTTAGAAAAGGCATGACCCTGATTGTGACACCCTGGTTGGGTCAATTAGTTTCCAACTACATGAATTCAAATTTTATAAGGCTTAACAGGACCTAATTTTAAATCGATTAAGCATGGTGAAGCAAAATTTTTAAAATTTAGTACATCAATCTGATGAAGGGTCTCTGGTGGACTTTTTCAAAAACTGTGTATTTATATCTTCTTGTAAAACATATAAAGAGCATTTGATGTTGTCGATATCATATGTAATAGCATCTAAAAAATTCTAAAAGTAGCTGGGTGCTATTTTTTACTTCTAAACATTTCCTGTGATAAGAATTTCTCGACCAATTACATTTATAACATTATAAATAACTTATAAATAACACTATAAGTTCATTCTAGTTGACTAATAACATTTTTTGGTAAAAGTATTTCACAAAAGCTGAACAAAGAGGACGCTTTTGGAAAAATCTTCTGAAGAATTAAATTTATATTTATTTATTAATCAATATATAAATAAAAGAAGATTTTTCAGAAGTCGGCTAGAATGGGATCGGTTAACAATTCAAAGTTAAAAAATCACTCTGGAAGGTCTGAACTTTAACATATAGAAGTAGTTAACAGGAAGATCTGGAGAAAATACTGAAGCATTTTAGGATTGATGTAGAAAATATAGAATGACATAAAACAAATTTTTACAATAGATCTTTTGAAAATTATCAAAATTTATACAATAAAAAACACTAAATCAACTGTTTTAAAAAGAAAAAAAACTTTTTCAAATTCATTAAAAGATTCCATGAAAATGAAATGCCATTTCATAGCGAAGAGCCATTGCAAAAGTCTGAAGAAATCAATAAAAAGAAGAGACACCGAGTTATCCAGAAAGTCCCTGCGATTATCTCTAACCCAATCGGAAGGAAGTTCATATAAAGAAAATTCCACTAGATGAAGACAATCAACGAGAAAGTTCATTTGAAGTCACAGAAATAGATATCAGATGCTAAAGGCTGTTCAAGACTTAAAAGTCTTTGAAAGCGTTGTACAAGTCTTTGAAAGAGAGCTTAGACTTTGAAAACAAATCATTTATAAGCAAATACGCTAAGAAATACGTTTGCTTGGTGAAGCGTTTTTCTGGAAAATTACCTCCCACTGGGTGCCCAAATACCGTCGAACAAATACATTTTTTTCATATTAATGTGAATTTTTTGATGGGCTACAAATTGGGAAAAGTTCAACCAAAAATAATATTATCGACAGATGCTGATTTTTTACTATTGTTTTTTTTAAGAAGAACTGCATATTTTTTTACTGGAAGCAAAAAATGGTCTTGCCTATTTCAATGCTTTCTTTTTTTTTGTTTTTTGTTTAATGCTTATTGATTATTTATCCACGATTAGCACTAAACATTAATACTTAAACTTCTCTCGGCTGCTTAAGGCGAAAATAGCTTGTGTAGGCGTGAACAAATTCAATGTTGGATATGGTGAGTTTAATCCAGTTGGAAAATATTTTTTTCCTAGTGTGGAAAACAAGACTGTTCTTTTAATGACTGTGTATTCAAGATAATTGATGATGGATTTGATAATGATAAAACAGTGAATATTGCATGTGTCGTGCAGTGACCGAATTCTCATGAGTACGAGGCGCTCATGAATTTAATTTCAATTCAATTCAAAATCCGGGAAAATATGTATTATTTAACTGGGGAACCCGTCAACAATTTTGGAACTATGAGCGGCTACCCCGATGTTTTTATGCGATGGGTGAAGCAATAAGACACAAAATGTTTTAGCGATGCATAAAGTGTTAAAATAGAGCTTAGATGTTTTATGAACTTTCATTAGTTTAAAAATGATGTTACTACACACACAAAAAGCTCCCTAATATTGACTGAAGACCGTTGATATAAAGCCTGTTCACGTTAAATTTCGATCACTTTTCTTTCAATGAAGGTTCTGAATTATTTCACGAATTTCTGAAACGTTTCAATTATATGACATCTGAAACTGTCCATTTCGTGGTACAACATATTTACATGTTTTCTTTATTTTGCTGTACAGCATGTTTACATTCTTGCTGCATTTCGTTAAATGGCGTCGAATCAAGTGGTAGTGCACAAACGCATTTTATAAATTTGTAAATTGTTTGACCAGCGCTTGACCGTGGATCGAAAGGTTGGCAAAGGAACAAACCACAAAGTATGCTCCCGCTAGTTTGATAACAAGGTTGTTGTGAAAAATCCCAACCTTTCCCAATCCCAACCTGCTGCCGTTTACAAGAAGATTTGGCCTCTTGTCACTATGCAAATCCATCCTGGAATGGTATAAGGCACAAAGTTGAATACGTGACAAAAATAGCTAATCTACCAACTGTCCAGAACTTCGCCTGATTGAAAAATACTGGGCTCTGGTTGAGCGGAAACTCTCTGGGAGTTAGATAAAAACAAACGCGATCGACGATTTCAAGAGAAGATGGAGAAACGCTACTGCTAGCGTATCTGAGGATACTGTACGGAATCTGATGGCGGGTGTACTAAACAAAGATCGAGAATTTAACAGAAAGATTAACATTTCAGTCATCTGTTGTTACTATATATGTTGTTACTATTACTGTATAAGCTTATTGCCTGCCTGTTCTAAATGCACTTCCACAGTTATTAATTTAGAGCTTTCGATGACAGGTACCATTTTTGCATTAGTTTGATTGTGTGGCAAGTACAATCATCCCGCATAAACAATAACCATAAGAAGTGCCTAACCACCAATTCGGGGTATCATCCCAACTGTAAGTGGTATGGTCACACCATATATTATATCGTTCCTGAATGGTACATGTTTATTAGGGATACCCTATGTCCAGGAGGTGAGAGATTGTCCTTAACGAAAAACTCCTAGACTAGACCAGGAATCGAACCCAGCCACCTCCAGCATGGTGTTGCTTTGTAGCCGCGCCTTTACCGGCTGAGCTCTATAGGACTCTATAGGACTCTGTTATATTGATATAAACGGTCGGTTTTGTTGAATTATGTCCATACCCATCACTTTAAAGTGTTGAAGTTGAAGGTCACCCCAGGCAGGTTAAAAATACCCTAAAAAGTGTTTGAGTGACTGTGACGGAGTTTAAAATAGCTCGATGCAGAAAATTTCGATAATCATGAAACAAACAAAAAATGTGCAAAGCATATCCCAAGTAACATTACCAAAACCATCCAGCTCTATTAAGTTTTATTAAAGTTTTATGAAACCCACTAGAAATCAATTTGGTTTTATTATGGTTGTAAGACGTGCCAATAGGTTTCAAATTTTAGTCAGATTTTTGAGAACCTACACAGTTTTACAACGATCTTAAAACCTTGTCTTATAAAGTTCCTTTTAACCTATCAAATGTTTCATTTTGACTTCATGAACTCGTAAAATGCTGTTTTGAAATGCCGTTTTAGATTTGCATTAAACGGCAAATTGGCATTGAGGAAAGTCACCAAATGTGCAAATAGTTTTATAGTAAATACACTAAATTTTAAATCTTATGCAAATGAACTGTAGATCAGAGACCAATTTGGGCATTTCATTTGAATTTCATAAATTTTCAGGATATTAATTTATAAGCTATTTTTGTTTCAATTTAGTTTTTGTTTATGTAAACTCGCATAATCTTCGAGGTGAATTTATATTCGGCTATTATCGTGCCAATATTCACAATAGTATTAAATGCGCATATGATTTGGAGTATGATACGCTTTAAAAAACTCAATTTGTATTGGATATTTTGCTATCAAACAAAATTTCCGCAACACTAGAACTTTTTTTAGGTATTATTTAATGTTAAATGAATCAGAAGAGCAGATAATCGAGCAAAGTAAAACAACAAAAACTAACCACGATATCACCGTGAAGTTTGACAGCTGTGGCCATTGGCCCTATGCTGGTTTTGATGGCAGCCAATAGGTTTTATGAAGGTTCTCAAGTGGTCATAACATCTTTTACTAGAACATTTCCAAAATCTTTATGGTCTTATAAAGGTTTTATTAATTTGTTTTCACAACCGTCTATAGAGTGGGCCACTTTGTACACATTTTGGCTTTAAAGATGCACAAGGAGGTGTTGGTGAACAAAACAGTTTAGCCGCATGAGGGTTTTCCACAAAAACAAAAACTTGTTCAAATTAGGTTATCTCTCCTAGAAAACGCGTCATTTGATGTATAGATATTCAATGGAATGAAAAAAATTTGTGCACTATATCTATGCCATTGCCGGTGACCTTTTCTTAATTAAAATTCAACTGCAGCCCCAAGAGTAAGGAGTGTATCGAAAAGTAGTTATAAACATTCGATGCGTTATTACGCATAAACTACTGTATATATTTTTAGCGTGTAAGCGCCATTTGCTTTGTTTACATGTCAAAAATGATTATTCGGTTCATTCATTTCCGTTGATAAAGTTGTATTCAAAATGTCGCGAATTGAATTTGAGACAAAAAGAAAATTCTGCACACTTGGTGCACCGAAAAGGTGTTACTTACAACCAGATTGCGAAAAGAGTAAATGTTCACCCGGCAAGTGTAAAACGCATCATCGAAAAGTTTGGTAAGGAGTGCTCCCTCAAGGATTTACCAAGAAGTGGCCGGAAACCCGGCTCCAGCAACCCCGATTTGGACCAAAAAGTTGTGGATTATATTCAACGGAACAAATCTGCCTCTACTCGCGATCTAGCCAAGAAGTTCAGGACCAGCATCGGAATGATTCAACGAATCAAGCGCAGGAATGACTTGAAGACGTACAAAAAGCAGAAAGTGCCCAAACAAACTCCGGAACAAAGTCTCGTGCCAAAACCAGGGCTCGAAAGCTGTACAGCTGCATTTTGGACAATGTCGACCAGTGCATTTTGATGGATGACGAAACATACGTTAAAGAAGATTC
The DNA here is from genome assembly GCA_034211315.2 of Aedes japonicus. NCBI lineage: Eukaryota > Metazoa > Arthropoda > Insecta > Diptera > Culicidae > Aedes > Aedes japonicus. The sequence continues at coordinate 67,129 of JASCZW010007383.1, forward strand.
AAGAACGCTACCGGGGCCGCAGTTTTATACTAAATCTGTTGGGGAACGTGTGCCAACCGCAGATACGACTGTTGCGATGGAGAAATTCGGTCAGAAGGTGCTCATTTGGCAAGCTATTTGCACATGTGGCTTGCGTTCTTCAATTTTCTATACAAAAGGAACTATAAATGCTGAGATTTATCAAAAGGAATGTTTGAAGAACAGGTTGCTACCATTGTATAGAAAGCACCAGTCCCCTCCTCTCTTCTGGCCAGATTTGGCATCGGCACATTACGCCAAATCCACTCTACAGTGGCTGACGGAGAATAACATCAAGTTCGTAGAAAAAGACATCAACCCACCAAACTGTCCCCAGTGGCGACCGATCGAACGCTATTGGGCAATAGTCAAGCGTATATTTAAGAAGGATGGTACAGTGTCTCAAAACATGACCGATTTTAAGAAAAATTGGGCGGCGGCATCAGGAAGTGCACAAAGGTCACTGTGCAGGAATTTGATGGCAGGTGTCAAATCAAAGGTACGGGCATTCTACAGAAATGAACATGATGACTAGTTTTTCCGTTTGGATCTTTTGTAAACATGTTAAGCTATAATAAACTGAAATAGTATGTTAATTTTAACCATGTTTTCATGCCTATTTTATTATTTGGAAGTTTATAACTACTTTTCGATACACTCCTTAAAGACTGCAATTCGTCGTGAACGTTTCCAACGATAATTTTACGGAGACCTAAATCCTTCATAGTTATTACTATAGATATACACAAAAAATATCTTTGGATAAATTAATTACATCGACCAATCTAAATCATTCGTAGAAACCATTCCGGCAATTACCGTTAAGCGATTCTTGAGAATAGGAAATCAAGCATTTATTTTACTTTCTGTGCAATTAAAAAACGTGGTGTAGTGGCTGAAACTGCCGAACAATGTTTCATCTGCTAATATATCACGCATGATAATTGAGTTATTATGCATATAATTTATTGGCAAGAATAAATTCACTCATTGAGGTTGACGTACTGTCCATTATGGAAACAGTAGCACTCGATGTACTAAAATTCACTTGCAATGTATAACGCACTGTTCGATAATAGGTTAGGAAAATTCCAATCTATTTCACGGAAAATTCCAACCTATTTCACAATGCGCTTTATGCTGTACCCAATCGTCTTAAAAGTAGTGTTTACGTTGTTTGTTTATTTTTAAACGCGAAGGAAATTTTCTATCTACTTTTGAATCACACTTTATTAAGCATTGATAGACAGTGTTGACGAATAACACAGGCAGCATTTTCCTTGCGTTTGTTTGACTCAAAATAACACCGTATATGTACACACTAACGTCTGGTAAAGCAATGCTTCCTGATTGACGCGAGATACAGCATCACCACCATCAGAACAATCAACTATCGCCGCCACAGTACGCAGTACAATTAGATTTAGTATATTTGCAATTGTCACTCCCGCGTTTAGCCAAGCCGGTGATCTCTTTTCCGCCACTAAAGCTATACGCCTGACCTGCACACGCCTTCCGAAAAATTCGCCTTTCTCCTTCCCTAGTTAGCCAGTCACCGTTCAAATAACGTAATTTGAATAAATCACTCAAAATTGCGTGGATAACATCTTTAAATTGATTGATAATCTGATTAATAGCGCGTTAAAGTGTCAACCCTGTAGTAAATATGAGCCGAGGGCCACTGAATATGCTAACAATTCCTAGGATCACTCAGCAACTAGATTACTACCGGAGGCAGAATTTTCATATTTTTTTCGAGCTGACTGCCAGTTTTGGTATAACTCAAAAGCTTCCCGGTGAATCACTATTTGTACATATGCACTTGGCATGCACTTTACTACGATCGATAACTTCCGTCGTGCTGTCTCGGTCGAAATTAGCCAAAAAGTCGAAGCGTCGGTGATCCGACACCCGCGTTACTAGCAGACCTACTATCTGTTCGATCGCGATTTCGGTTCTCCTTAGGCCCACAAATTAGGTCGATTACAGACGGGATGATGATCCGAATCAGTCGTAGATCAGAAAGAAACTGTTATCATTGGAATTATTCTAATCAGCAAATGGCCAGCTACGGGACCGGAGAGAGCGAGTAGGAACGAAACTCTCGAGTACACAACGCTATCAATCGAGACCGCCAACCCAGCAGCCGTATAGTGGCAGAAGCGGTGCGACTGTTCATACACCGTGTAACCATATGGGGATTGCTCCGGTAGTTGGAGTGGTGTTTGCGACTTAAATTGGATCGAAAAGCGCCTGACATGACCCTTCTGGATTTGCCTCTATATGTACGCTCTCTTGGATATAATCGGAACTGGTACGCAGCTCAATCGGCAATCACTGCGCACACCTACTAACTTAGTTTTTGCGTCACGATATGGAAATCCGCACTCTCCTTACCGGTAAACCGGTTAGTTTAGTACAACTGGCTAAACGGTTGAACGTTCTGAAAGCTTGGATATGGTGGTAAAGCTGTTGCGTAGAAGCACTGGTAAACATGGCTACGAAACATTTTTGCAATTGTTTTATCTAATAAAATAATGTTTGGAAATACAAGAAATTTCTTCGATTTTACTTCGAGTATCAAACTAAGTTGGTAATCAGAAAAAAAACATAGGTATGTTTTGTAATAAAAACCAAAAAAATTAAATTACAGTAGGTCAATAGCTGGGGATTTCTCGAACTGAAGTGGCAAACAATACTCAGTAATCGGAATCATCGTCTTTATTATTAAGTTTAATAGCGACTACTTTCATACTACATAAAGAGCTACTTAGTGAAGAAAAATGTCAACGTGACCTTAAACACAACAAGGCTGGTGAAGTACAGGATTATTCAGACTGACACAGTGGGCTGTGCAATGTTACTATTTCCTGTATGACTTTCAACCAATTGAGTTCCTCTTCGTGAACAGTGTCCGTCATAAGCTGGTACCACTTGAGTATCTGGGAATTATTTCTGACCTGCGCTTTAAGAATAGATAAAAAAAATTGTATAACATGGCTGATTGATTTATTGCATTAGATGCCTGTTGTATTGAGCTTGTGAAGCTTTTGAACAACAAGCACTACGTTGTTGGGATAGAGTGATGTTCACTACCTTAATCAAAAAGTTCCCGGCATTCATACAGGAAATTAAAAATACACGGTTGATGTCCAGCGGTCATATGAAACAATTTGTAAAAGTGGTAGAGTTCCTGAATCCAAATCTGCAAAACGAATCCAAATCGTTCGGATATTTCCATAGTAATGGTTATTTTTGTTCAGTGAATAAAAATGTTCCCTATCGACCTCTTGAAGGTCCTTTTTTTGTTCGACGGTTGAAAGTCGGCGTCGGTGGTGTAGACTGCTGTAGCGTGACTGCTACTTAGCACCGCAGTGGGTCTGGGTTCAATCCCAGTTGACGTCGTTGGTTTTTCTGAGGCAAATAATCTGGTCACGTCTTCCTTCGGAAGGGAAGTAAAGCCATTGGTCCCGACTCATATTCATGAGTCGATAGGTAGGGTCCAGATGGTGGAGTCGTCTCCCTGGCGTAGGTGATTGTCACCATGTGAGGAAATAGACCGACGGGAAAAAAACAACGGTTGAATAAAATGCCTTACAGATCGAATTTCATTATAATTACTCGTAAATGTGATGTTCAAAATTTATAGATGCAGCCTTAGGAAAATTAAGTGTGTATGTGTGTGTGTGTGTGTGTGTGTGTGTGTGTGTGTGTGTGTGTGTGTGTGTGTGTGTGTGTGTGTGTGTGTGTGTGTGTGTGTAAGCAGCCTCAAGAAAATTAAGGGTATAGGAAAAACAGGAATGTGTTCAAATTTGACTTTTTCAGTGATTTATCGGTTACGCAGCGTAACATACGGAGTTCGTTCACTTATTATATTCAATGATCTGAACATGATGACAACTTCCAGCGTCCTCAAAAAATTTTTGACGAAGGTCAACGACAAATTTAATTTTATATGTTTAAAAGCATTTGCAAAAGGAAGAAATATATGAATCCTACAAAATTAGCATGAGCTAGCTTTTACCGCTACAATCGCATTGACTTACTTTTTTTTTTTAAATATAAACTTTGATTACAATCTTAATTTTTTTTCTAGTGGTCACTAGAAAAAGATCCTTGACAACAAAAGGGACATTAAAAAACATTTGCATTTGCATGAACAGTACCAGCATTTGAAAAATGTCATTTTGTGTTCATCGACTTATTTTTACGTCATGTTACGTAAGTTATCATTTTTAGTTCTTATGATCTTGTCAATTTAAGAACTGACGCAAATTTCAGTCTAACGGCCGCTTGTTTTATGTGCATCGTAGTACACTTAAACCTACATGATTTGATCTAAGAGTGTACTTTTGAAGCATCTCAAACCCACTCAGGCGAATCCTAGAGCTTTTTATGCATCATCATCAGAAATACTCATCAGAAATACATTGGAAGCATTTCAGAACGATCCTGGAAGCATCTCAGATCAATTTGCGAAGCATAATATAACTACTCTGGAACTGTTCCAGATCTTCTGGAGGAATCCCAGATCCTCTCCATATTAGAACTTTTCTGGAAGCATTCCAGAACTGTTGTGGAAGGCAATACCAAACGATCTTGAAAGCATCCAAGAAGGGTTCAGTAGGCATTCCAGAACGATCCTAGATCGCAGAACTATCCTGGCAGCATCGGAGAACAATTCTGAAAACAAACATCAGTAAAGCTGTCCAGAAAAGTTCTAGATGCATCCCAGAACTAATCCAGTAGCATTCAATATCTACGTTTGTAGTATCTCAGCCTACTCTGGTGCATCCTAGAACTTTTAATGCATCACAAAACTACTCTGGAAGCATTCCAGAACGATCCTGGAAGCATTCGGGAATCATTCTAAAACAAATTGTCTGGAATGGCGTTGAAAGAGTCGAATCCGTCCAACCCCGATTCCTGCGTTTTGCGCTCCGCATATTACCTTGGAGAGATCCTTTCCGTTTGCCTAATTACGAGGATTGATGACTACTGATTCATCGGGAGCCTCTTTCGATACGAAGAGACATTGACAATGCTTTATTTATCGCCGATAACTTGCAAGGAAGAATGGATTGCCCAACCATACTCGAGCAAATCAACTTGAATGTACGACCGCGTGCATTAAGGAACACATCGATGCTGAGTTTACCTTTTTGTCGCACAAATCAAATAGGGTATATGTCCCATACCTTAGCCTAATATGCAGCAGTCGGTTACATTTTTAATTGTTACTCATAAATTAATTGAACTACAAAAGGCATTCAACTAGTTATTTAATTGCAAAGATATGCTTAAATAGATGCTTGTTATTTGAAACTACGACAAGCTAAACAACCAACTTTATTCAGACGAAAACTTTCGAGGAATATGGATGTAATGTCGGTATATAAGCACCAAATTGGGTCTATTCGTGGATGCAACTTCGTCCCATTCGATATTATTTTTATTAAATGCAATGTCCGTGCGATTTTTTTCCTGATTTTCTGATTTAAGGCAATGACAGTTATTTTCACTCTACCCAACACACACATTTTCTAAACAAACTTAAATAAAACTGCTTTAAAACACTTAAATTATTTTCATGGATAACTTATCAGCCATTCAATAATAAAAACATTTTTATTCACTCTAAAAAGATTTTGTTCCTTTGTTTTGGGTTAACATGAGACAGTTGGAAAATATACATTCGAATGTTATAAATTTCTATTTTAAATTTTACCGGTAACAACATTTTTACTACGTTATTAATAAAACCGGCCACAGTTAGGAACATAGAAGAAAATGTGTCCCTTGCTTTGTGTCTACGGTTTTCTTGTTAAATCATTGTATTTTATTTATGCAAACAATTAATTTATAACGTATGACTATTTTTTTGTAAATCTAGGCTGCATAACTAGGTATATCGGTCCAATTTGGCCAATATTAAATTATTCCAAAATCGTGATGACAATCAGCTGAACCAGTCAAGTCATGATGTTTAAAAAGTTGAGGAAATCAAAAATTACGAAGAAGTGAACAACTAGAAATAAATTAATAATAATTCGATTGCTTTGAAATTTATTGGTCATGCAACATTATTTTGTTGATTGTTGCTGAATAAATGACATATTTGGTACATAGGCCGAATGAAGGAGCTAGGCTAACATTACATCCCGTTACCCTAATAAACGGAGCAATCAACGGACTTCAAAGGGTCTTCAAAAGTCAGATGTTTCGCCGCAGTTTTAGTCTGATTTTCTCCGACACAGTTAACTGTGGATAATACTTGTATGTTTGAAGTTTTAAGCAATAACTAGTGTTTTAGTTTAAATATCAATATAGAACCATTGGGGCTAATTGAAGCCTATCGATGGGTTCAATTTAATTAATAAATCCCAGAATGATTCGGGAAGCATTCTAGAATAACTCTGGAATTGTCCCGAACTTTCTGGAGGAATTCTAGATTACCCACATTTCAGACATTTTCTGGAAGCATTGCAGAAGTATTGTGGAAAAATCCCAGATTTACTTGGATGCATCCCAGAGCAATTTTTGTATTTCAATGGAGGGATTAGAAACCGATCTTGGAAGCATCAAAGCACTGTTTTTAAGGCACGATCCTAGACGCTTCGCAGAACTATTTTGGAAGCATTTAATGTTTTTGGACTATTCACTATTTTGGAAGCATTCATGTTTACGAATGAACAAGCGAGTGTAATTAAGGAAGCGGCCATGGGTGATATGTATCTGACTATAACTATATAACAATAACCTTATTTTTAAATAACACCAAATACGTGCCTGGTTTGGAAATTTAAAATTTCCAAATCTGGAAGTGTGTTGCAGTTCCCTTATCCAAATGATATTGGTAATGTTTACATGCGGGGCTTATTGTATGTGAAAGTAACCTCGGAATGGGCGTGACTCTCCAGACATTCTGAAATGGGTTGCTGGTTCAGCAGTAGAGCTATCACTTTCTAGCTCTCGGATTAAAGCTGTTTCCAATGATCACTTGAGGGATTGTTGTAAACAGATTTCTTCCATAATACCATTGCCGGCCAATGAGTGTTAGATTGTACACACACACTCATTTCAAAATAGTTCTGGAAACATCCATCGCGGTCCAGAAAAATTCTTGATGCAGCTCAAGAAGCATTCCAGACCTACTTTTGAAGCATAACAGAACAACCCTGGATGCATTCCTGAAAGCATCCCAAAACAATTCGGGAAACTTTCTAGAACAAGTCTGGAATTGTCCCGTATCTTCTGTAGCCACCTCGTTATCATAACTTTTCTGGAAGCATTACAGAACTACAGTGGAATAATCCCAGATAAAATCTGCACGCATCCCTAAACCAATTTAGAAGCATCCAACTGGAGATCTGGAAGCTACCCAGAAAAAATGAAGATCATAATTACAACTCTTGACGCATTGCAGAACTATTCTGGAAGTATTCTAGCAGTACTCTGGGTTGTTTCCAGAATAAATCTTTTAGAATTATTCTGAAGTGCTTTCAGAATACTTCTGATATACCTTCGGTATCGTTCTGGAATGCTTCCAAAAACAGGACTCCAAGATCGCGTTAGGATGCTTCCCGAGTAGGTCTTGAATGCTTCCAGAAGTGTTCTGGTATGTTTCCGAAGTAGCTCTGAGTTTCTTCAAGAGTTGTTATGATAGATCAATTCTGAAAACTTCCCAAAACAACTCTTGAAACTACTTTGAAATACTTTGAGAGCATCTTAAAAATATTCTGGAAGTATCCCAGAACGAGTCTGCAAGCATGCCAGCACTACTCTGGAAGCATACCAAAGAAAAGGAGCATCATTTAACCTTGTTAGAATGAATATTCCCATCGAACGTTGAGCAGTGAAAAAAGGGTTGAATCTGGCGTTTTTTGCTCGGAAGCTACCATTTATCAGCAAAGTCAACTAGGCAAAACGACTAATGTTTGCAAGCAATCATATTAAACAGCCGCTGAAGTTTCGAAACGTGTTGTCTGATCGAATGAAAAAGTTTGAGCTGTTTAACACCAAACGGCGTCTAAGAGTATGGCCATAAAGTGATGAAGGACTACAGGAAAGACATCTCCAACCGATGATACCCCGGTTTGCATACGGATGTTTGGCCGAATGGACGTTTGAAATAAAAACGTTTGATCGAATGGACGTGTTGTATATGCCGAATGAACGTTTGGCCCAACTGTAACTATTGCTCGAAAGAAAGAATGAAAATGCAATTTTATGAAACATTAAAATTATCAAATATTAGTTTCTCACTAAATTTACCAGTCAGTTCAAAATTCATGAGCGCTACATTTCTTTGATCAGTAAGTTCCAAAGAACTGCTCATGTTTGAAAGAAGGAGCAATCTCACAAAAAAGTAATAAACCGGGCATGCGCATGATTCAGAAATTTGCTTTCGGATACAGGAATATGTATCGTCATAAAAGGCCCATGTGCAAAGAATCAAAATAAGGTATCTTTCGAAAGAACTGCATATTTCTTCAAGATTATTAAAAACAATATCCCATTCCGTCTAGGTTTTTAACAAAAGACATTTTTCCACCACAAATCAGGAGCCTAAATTTTTTTCAAAATATATTCATACTTCTCATGTATTTGGCCAAATGGTCGAACATAAATTTTTGCCTTTTTAAAGACAAAAAAATCGGTTTTAGTGAATTGATATTGTTGAAGCTTAATCAGAATGCTTATTACTGCAAATCCGCACACACATTGATAAACTCTAAGTGTAATAAGTAGGGATGCTACCTAATGCGTTCGAGAATATTTTTTTGGTTTCTTATTTTCTTTTTTTTTTAGCTCTAACGCGTTTGAGAATATTTTATTTGGATTCTGATATTTATTAGCATTTCATACATTTTTATTGTTATTTTTTTGTATTCTCCCTTGTGCGGAAGTAACGATCTTTGATGAAGTTTGCAGAAGCAGATAATTTCTCATCTCCATGCGAAGTGCTATGAGTGGACAGTAATTTTATTGCTAGAAAGAATAGACATGAAGAGAAAGTGTATTGATAGTTCCGTATAGGGCAACGGCAGGTTTTGAAATTGAAAAATACAAGGACCCCTATCCTGCATGGGGTAGTATGACAGAGGGTTATGTGCCTAAACATATACTACTGTTCAAATGTCCTCCGCTCATTTTCAAACTTGTATTTTTCAATTTCAAAGCCTGCCGTTGCCCTATACGGAACTGTCAATACCTTTCTCTTCATGTCTATTCGTTCTGGTAATAAATTACTGTCCTCCTGGCGCTCGCATGGAGATGAGAATTATCTGCTTCTGCAAACTTAATCATTACATACATGCTGATAGACAATTTTCGGCCAAACGTCCATTCGGCCTAGCATCCTTTCGGCCAAACATCCTTATTCCAAACGTCTTACCCCCTCCAACCAACAATGAAACATAGTGGAGGGGGTGTCATCTGGGCCATCTGGCATTTTGACCGATTTTTGAAAGAGTCGTTGCTGAAAATGGGTCTGGAATATAACTAAACCTCTCAGCAGGATAACGAACACTTGCTTTATTTCGTTCATATTGCATATAACACATGTAGTGCCACACTGGAATCAAGTGCAACGTATTGTAATCAAGTCAATTCAAAGCAAAGGATTCAGTATTTTTGATCAATTTTGGAACACAATCATTACGTCAGTTGCACCGATTTGACTTTTGCGTTTAGATAAAGCGTTGGTCAATTACAGTAGTTACTCCAAATAGTAACGTACCATTGCGATAATGTGGCATAAATAAAAAAGGAGGACACGCCACAATAAATCAAATCAATGGTCTCAGTGGCAATACGTCCCCAACAAGAGGAAAAAAAAATTCAACAGCTGCGCATTTTCTGTCAAGCTGATGCCTTCAAATTCAGTTGCTTTCAGAAATCGAAATTGATTTCAACAAATAAATTTGATCAAATACTCGTTAGACACCCAATGATAAAACCCATCAAATGACCCCAAAGCCACGATTTGAATCTTTTATTGTTGATGGATCTTTTTTAATGCCGGTCACTGTATTTCAATTTTTCGAAAATCTTTCTAAATCAACTCCGGAACCTTGACCTTGAAATACAAAGATCTGACAATGACAGGAACTTTTTAAAATATACGGTTCGTATTTTAATCAGTTTATTTATTCTAATGCATTTGTCAAGATTGAGCGATACTTATGTTTATCTTTTTATGTTGTTCCTAAACAAATTGTATAACACCGATTTTTATTGATGAATTTTGACTTAAGCTTGACGGAAAGTTTTCATCATGACAGTGAATTATTCTTGAGATGTTTCAAAAAATGTTAGTTTAAAACTATGTCCAGCTTAGCACGACAGATTCTCATCTTGAGAGAATTATGTGTTATAATGTGTTATGAATGCGCCCTGCTTTAGTTTACAAAGAACATAGGCTGTTTGCACTTCGATTGTTGTTTTTTTTGTCTTCTCCCAAAGCGCGGAGTAACGATCTATGATGACATTTGTCAGAAGTAAATAATTTTCCATCAACATGAGAGCAGTGGACAGTAATTTATTGCTAAAACGAATAATAGAAATGAAGAGAAAGTATTGATAGTTCCGTATAGCGTAACGACAGGCCAGCGGAGGGAATTTGAAAGGTCTGATCGGGCACATAATCTTTTACCAAGCTACCCCAGTGGCTGTTTGATTATCAAGTCCAGGAAAATTGGGATAGCAATTGGAAAATTTAGGGGATTTTTCCTGCATCATTGCGTTGGCACGCTCCCATAGCTTGTAAATAATAGCCTAGTTCCTTAGAATACCTCAATCTTAACACCGAAGATAAGAATGCACTGTTTGTTTTTGTTTTGTGTTGGCGTAGGTTATTTATGGAAAGGTCATGGAGTTTTGAACTACTTAGCTGCATTTGTAAATCTGGATTTCGGAGGTTTCAGCACGATTCTCTTCGCATGTATGCCACAGAATTAACTTCCATCATGCGGCTGTCAGCGTCTTTTACTTTGAGCCCATTCCTCACCAGTTATCATTGTCTGCTACATACTAGGGAACGGTGTTATCACCAGTTCTTCAACAATGCGTGACGATCAGTTTCCACGACGCCGTTTTACTCACGCCACCGCCAGCGCAACGCACGGAGGAGACTACATAAAGTGGACGAGTTGTTTTGATGTGGGTGATTGGAATCATTTTAGAGAGTGTGTCTCGGCCAATGACGTCGCATTGGCAGTGAACTGAAATTAGCTTCTTGTTTGGATCTTGGATTATTTTCTCGAGTGCTTCGCAACAACTCAAGACGATACGCTATAAGTGCTCTTGTTATGTGTCTTTTTTGTTGTACAAGGGACGGCTAGGTTTTTCTTTATTTGGCATTTCAAGATTATTGCTTTTACAAGCTAGTCTAAACGTTCCAAATGCCCTTCCATATTTATTGATTAAGATCAAACCCAATGCCCAGTGGCGTAGAGAAATTTTTCTTTCCGAAAAATTCCTAGACCAGACCGGGAAGTTAACTACTTCCATCATGGCTTTGCTTTCTAGTTGTGCCTTTGTCAACTTCAGCATTAGCTTTAGATGCAAACGATGATGATATTTCAAAACGCGAAGATTTGTCGGTATTCGAAGCGTGCCACGCAAACTTACAACCAGTGGTGATAAATGTACAGTATGTTTGTATTATTCCCATAACATTTTACATTTTTCATTTTAAGTGATTCTCTACGTCCGCTTGAACTGTACCTATAAACTTGTGGTTTGCGGGCCTCATGAGGAAGGGTAATGTTTCTTCAAGACGATAGTAGTGCATTATTTGGGAGAGCAAAAAGTAATGGCGGTTACCAAATCAGCCAAGTTGTTTCAAGTAAAGCTTTTCTCAATTTAATTCCAACTACCTTTCCTTATCTTGACAGATACGCGTATTTCGTCTACAATGTGCAGACTTCTTCAGTGTCTCGTACTAATAACTCGACTTTTATCAATGCTTCTTGTTTTCAAAACAGCTCCTTTTTGCAACTGCGAAATTTTTTTTCAACAATTACAAAAGTACAAATAAAAGACCAGTGGGTTTGGTAGCAATTCCAGTTGGAATTTTCTTAGATGAAAAATCGTTGATCACATCTTCCTTTGGAAGGAACATAAAGCCGTTTGTCCTGACCCTTGTGTTGAACGGTTTTGATAAATAGTACCAAGGTTGTCTCCTTGCCGTGATTAAAGAGTGCGGAGTTTTTCTTGACACAGTTCAAACCACTATATTTTTGTAAAACAGTTAAGTTAAGTTTTCTCTCTGTATAGGAACTTGTTTCCTTCCATTTATTTGACTTGTAATATCTAAACTATTCAATCGAAGAAAACTTAGCAAATAATAGAAGACAACTTTGCTCTAACATTTTACTCTGCCGTTCGGTTGTTGCTGCCATCAACGTTGAAGTGGTGCCCAAGAACAAGAACCCTCCCAACACGCCAGAGCTCCGCCCAATTGAAGAATATTGGGCCATCGTCAAGCGGAACCTTAAGAAGAAGCTGTTGTGATTGCGGAACAATTCAAAGCAAACTGGCGTTCTGCAGCGAATAAAGTGGACAAAGAAACTGTACAAAATCTTATGGCAGGTGTTAAACGTTAGACCCGGCAATTCGCATTCGGTAAAAAGGAAGCTCAGCTGAATATTTCTCCTGTATTCTGTTTTAACTGAAATTGAAAACGAAAAAGAATTTGACTTATTAATAAAAACTTTGATCGACTCAAACACGTTTTGATCGGAACACTCGTTAGAATAATTATTGTAGAGCAAATTTTCCGAAGACAGTGTGCGATTTTTTACAGCCATTTTCGGGTATTGGGTTAATTTGTACAGCCAGTATTGGGTTAATTTGTGTAGCTAGTGACTAATTTCTGTCGAAAGTGTATTTGTTTATGTTTACTTTCAAGTGCGGCATACAAACATTCTATTTGTTTTATTGCAAATTCGTCAAAATGTTCGCGAAACAAGTGAGCACGGTTTGTTGCTCGCCCAGAAGAAGCCGAAAGAGATTGCCAAGGTGGTAGGGTGCCATTTGGCAACAGTTTACCGCATAAAAAAGTCCCTGCACGCTTTGCACGCACGCCGAATGTGATAAAATCGGTCCGTGCCAAAATTGCCCCCAACCCGGTGCGTTTCATTAAAAAACTTGCAAAGGAATGTAGAAGGAGATGTTCGCTCATCACCGGTTTCAGCACTTTCTAACTCCCGGATTAAAGCTGCTGAATGATCACATAAAAAAAAACTATTGCAAACAGATGTTTTCCATAATACTACTGCCGGCCGGTGGGTGGTACATATGGACACACGCACACACACACACACACAGACACCTCGTCCCCCGCCGACACACAGCACTCACGCACTCTCACGCGCAAGATGCGAGGAGTCCGCTACTGTACAACCTTGACGTGAGAAATGCGTTCAGTAGCGCCAGTTGCGTCGCTTCAACGCCTTCAGGTTTTGGATACCTGTACAAGAATCTTCTAAGTTATTTCCAGAATCGCGTACTGGTGTACAATACAGAGGTAGGCCAGAAACGTGTTCAGATCACTGCAGGCGTCCCACAAGGTTTGATCCTGGGTCCGGTGCTATGGAACACGATGTACGATGCGGTACTATGGCTTGAGTTCCCGAACGGGGTGAAGATAGTTGGGTTCGCGGACGACATCAACTTTGAGATATGTGGTGAATCGATTGAAGAGGTGGAGCTAACGGCCTCGCACTCCATTGGCATTGTGGAGAGATGGATGAGTTCCAGAAAACTGGAGCTAGCCTATCATAAGACTGAGGTCACGTTTGTTAACAATCGAAACCCGCAGCAACATGCGACGATTAGTGCAGGTAACTTCACAATTGAATCGAAGCTGTCCTTTGTCAGCCACATCGATTACGCCAGCAAGAAAGCTTCTATGGTTATATCGGCATTACCCCGCATGATGTCGAATAGGTGGTGCAAGGGAGTAAGCGTAAACACCTGGCTAGTGCCTGTGGATCGCCGCATTGAGCTACATCAGTAAGCTAGAGAGTACACATACGCTTATGTGTGTAAGCGTGGTTAGTGCATACCTAATGGTATCACGCGACGCGGTCTGCGTCCTAGCGGAGATGATGCCAATAGGCATCGTCATAAAAGAGGATATAGAGTGCTTCGAACTACGTAGAACAATAAGTATTCGAAAGACCACTAGATCCGCATCTATGGTTAAGTGGCAAAGGAAATGGAACAACTCCACCAAAGGTCGGTGGACCCACCGACTAATCCCGGAAATAGCCGCGTGGGCTGGTATGCGACACGGTGGAGTGAACTTCACTTAACGCAGGAGACTGGTTGCAGATTTTCCTTTCCGTGCAAAACACACCCCACAGACACTCACACGCACACAGACACAGACACAGACACAGACACACACACACACACACACACACACACACACACACACACACACACACACACACACACACACACACACACACACACACACACACACACACACACACACACACACACACTGTCAGGTGTCCAGAGCAATTAAACGAGTGAGAGAGAAAATTTGGCGGAATCCTGGTAAGTATGGCTGAAAAATAACCAAAGAACTGGGTATGTCGCAGTCAACGATAAGTAGTATTTTGAAGAACGACCTTGAACTGAATCCACAATAAAACAACGGGTGCATGGCTTGACTGAAAAGCAGAGAATAGCAAAAGTCGTAAGATGTCCGAAGCCACTCAAGCGACAAGGTAATTGTGAAGTTCTGTTTTTCGGGCGAAAAATTGATCCTGCTACAGGATCACTATAATCAGCAACATGATCAGAAAATGCAGCACATCTTTCTAATATTCCTACACTGAAAATTTATTTTCGTAAATAAGCTTTAATTTATTTCGTAAACATGGATTTTGAACATAGAACAAATGTCTCGTGTATTGTATAAAACATTCATCTTGTTTTTTATCTGGTGAAATGCTATCATTACACATTTTTGTAGAATGCACGAATTGGATTTTGTGAAGACTAGCCAATCGCTGCTTCTTTATTGGTGTTGCTGCTGGGATAGGCGAGAATAATTGATTTATCCCAACAACCAGTGGCGTCTCGTCCATATGTGCACCTCGTGCACTGCACAGTCTGGAATTGTATATTTCATGTATTATCAAATTCATCGATTTAATACTCCGTTAATACTCGCAGACTGGGCATTCCAAATGGTGCACCAGATCCTGTTTATACCACATGGATCGTTTGTTGAAGTTTTTTTTCCTATAACTTGATTGCCGATGAGTTAGTGTCTGTTTTGTGCACTTTGTGGTCTGCACAGAGTAATTTTACTCACTGGCTAGTTGTCAAAATTGACGTCCGGGTTCGAAAGAAAGTGCACAACCGTTTCATTTCCTACGAGACGTCACTGCCAACAACAAAACTAAAGCACTGCCGAGAGTTATAACTTCATGCTCTAGTGTTTTCTCACGAGTCACCATGGCCTAGTGAGATCAACCACGGATTAATGAATAGCTCATTCTGAAAATAAGGGTCAGAAACATTTAAATAAAAACGCTGGACAACTCCACGGGTTGCGTTTTTTTCTTTTTTCAATTACATGTCAAGTCGATAAAGAAGATCTATCTATCATTCATGCACCCAGCAGAGGGATGTTTTTTCTTTTTCATTTGTAGCAAAATATTCGTAGCTCTTTGTATTGTTTTTGTGCAATGAACGAATGTTCTTTCTGTTTCAACAAATGCAAATCAGTTTTGTTACAGAAAACAATGAATGGATTCGTTAGTGCTACCTTCGATTAGTGCTACGTTCCCTTTGAAGGAACCATTGCTGTTCATTGATCCTGGTGTTAGAATCAACAGTAAAAATTTCATCGATAATGTTATTGAAGAACCATTTGCTTCCCTTCGTCAGTAAACACTACAATAATGCACCATACTGCTGCGAACATATACATACTGCTCTGCACCGTCTAACTAGGCAAAAGCCACACATGCTTGGTGTGTGGAGAATTTTCTGGATTTTATTACGTCGAAAAATAGGCCTACCTCTTCACCTGATTTGAATCCTCTCGGCTTGTACATAAAACAAAAGTCTCGTATATTGTATACAACATTCATATTGCTTTTTATCTCGTAAAATGCTAAGGTTTAATACCTTTTTGTATAATGCATGCATGGTGCGTACTCATGCATGGTGGTGTTGCTCCTGTCATGGGCGGGAATAATTTATTTAGCCCAAAATAAAAATTAAAAGTTCTGTCGAGAGCTATAACTTCATAGTCATTAATCAAGTGATGTTGGCCTAGAGAGATCATTCACGGTTTCAGTAACAGCTCATCCCAAAACAGGATCGAATCTCACGTCAGAAGCATTGAAAAAACGCTGGATACCTCGCCGTGATTGTGCTATTTTATCAATTACATTTCGAGTCGATAAAGCAGTTCTGTCAATCATTCATGCAACCACCAAAGAGATGTTTCTTTTTCATATGTTATTTTTTTTCGTACAATGCACGAATGTTCTTTCTGTGTGAAATGATTCGTGCTTTTGACAGTTGCGTGTGTGCTATTAATTACGAATGTATTCATAAAAACAACAAATCGTGTTTCGTTGCAGAAAACAACAAATAGATTCATTAGTTCTACCTTACATTTTGTAGTATGAACTAAAATTAATTTTCAGTCTACAAAGTATTAACCGTGGAAACTTTAAAAAAAAGTTTGGTGAAAATATGGAACGACACGCTTCAAGACATGCCAGCTGTGAAGCTTTCCAACAACGCATGCTGCTGGTTATTAATACACAGGGAGAACTATTTGAACTGAACGAGATTAAGATAAATGTTAAAGATATATCAAAGAGAAAATAAATTGAAAATTAAAGTTCAGGCAAGCTTCTCATTTCTAAGATCATATACTTAACTGACAGGAATTCCCATTTACCCTATAATAGCCTACCAGGGCTACGCTCCATCGAGGATACCAGACATATGACTGACAAATATTTGTTCACTATTGCCGTTTTTTGCTATTGTGTTCACGTTGTATTTCCTGGCGGTTAAAGATCAACATTTAATGTTGGAAACACGTGTGCCTTTAGTATGATGTTAAGTATTGTCCTTTTTTTTAAAAAAAATCACGGATTGTGCGAACTTCGTTCCTAATACGTTACTCAGCCTTAGGCAGAATGTTACGCGAATGCGAAATTAAAAAAAAAGTTTTATAATTGGGTGCAGTGCAGATTTTGCCATTAACTTTATCACTGTCAAACCATTACAACAAAAAATGTAATAAGAAAACACATTTTGCTTACTAAGATATAACGTTGATGCTCGTAGACTGCACATGTAGTAAGTGATTAGAGTTATGACAAATTACTTTTCCCGACAGTGCCTCTCGAAATAATCCACACTAAACTAATCCTCACAGCATAGGGTGGTTCCGATAATCACTTTTTTCTGTCAGTGATATTTGTTTCTGCTTTGAAATAGTTTTGTGATATGCTTGATTAAGTCACTAGTCAACAAAAATCTAATCAAAACTGTGGAGTAACAGCACCACCCTTACTATTTGGACATTTGACACGAATTAAACGAGTGTTGGGAAATTTTTGCGCAAATATTTACCTCGATCCGAAAGCGCGTTGGAAAGCTGAACACTGTTTCCTTATGATCGGTGAGGATGACGAACGGTGGGGCCAGAAGGTTGCGAACCGATTTCATAAGCACCAGTGGGATGAAGCAAATTGCGGACACTGTCAACGCGGGCCACAAATCGTAATCTGGAAAATGAACATCGAAAAAAAAGAAGAAGAAAAAAAATAGAGTTGTGCTAGCACATGTCAGTTTATTGGCAATTTATTTCTATTCTATTTATATTTACGACTAGCATATCGGTGCAACATCGAAAATTGTTACAGTCTATAGGATGACATAGTGTACTTTAATATTTGATATGTTGCAGTTTACTTAAACATGGAATAAAACTTGGCAAAAAACTCCTGTCCCCTTTAAACAAGATGATTACGAAATTAAACTTGATATGTATTTGGAATTTGTTAACCAATATTGGGATAACTTTGAATAAAAAAATTATTACAACAAACAATATAAACATGTTTTCAAATTTAGTGTTAACGGTACAGGTATTTTGCAATTAAGTTATAAATCAAATACACGTGCTTTTTTATAATGACGAGATTCTTAATGAAATAGATGTAGGCAAAACAATAAATGAATTATAATAGGTAAAAACAAAAAATTCAATCGAAATCAAATCATTATAAAAAGTAAAAATATAAAATCCAAATAATTTAATAATATATAACTTAAGTATCAGATAGCCTTGTTGATAAAGACACTGTTTGCCGAGCTGAATTCAGCCGGTTCAATTCGGTCCGTTTGAGATACTTGGATCTTGGATCTTGGACATAAGGTATATAATTTATACATTGGAATTGGCATCGAAAACATTCATTTGATAACTGTGGAAGTGCAACTAAAGACACTTAGTTGAAAGCAAGCAAGCATTTGTTATTTGTTTCCAGCCAGAATTTTGTGCTTTCCCTAATAAACATGTACCATACAGGAACGATAATATGAATGGTATGACCATACCACTGACAGTTGGGATGATACCCCGAATTGGTGGTTAGGCACTTCTTATGGTTATTGTTTATGCGGGTTATCATCAAGTTTAACACCTTTTGAGTATTTTATGATGATTTGTCCGGGGGTTGGCCCTTGCGCTGAACTGGCCTGCTTGTTATGTCGCAAGGGCTCAGTAGAGATTCTTGGTCAAGAACCGAAGCTAATAGTCAGTTCCATTGTGGAAATATCACATCAAGTAGTTCTTCCACCAGCTACAGAGGATCATGTGCCTAGAGGTCACATTGAGAATTTTACTATTCACATTAGCTGCAGCGCACTTTGGGATCATCGTTGCCTTAGATCCATGCTAATAACATGAAAGGCTTTTTTGTTATGATATGATAGTATATTATTGCATAAAAATTGGTTTAAAATTGTCAATATTTGGGTATTGTAAACAATTTAAAAATCATTTTTTTCTCATGGCTATGTATGTTCAAATTTTCTGGTACATAACTGATGCGCTTTTCTACAATTGTAACAGCAGTCAGCCCACAAGTAATTTTTCAGTTCATATTATAATATTCCTTCACTATATATATCATGTTATATGACATTGTTTATTCATTACCATTACTATTCATTTTTGTCATCATCATTATCATTTCATCATTACTTGTATTTTCGTGATTTATGAGTTAACAAAAAAATAATTTTATAATTTTCTCCTAATAGGTTCTATACACAATTAATTATTATGTCGCATATGTCCAATTATCATTTTGATCCTTTCTTCTCCTCTTATGATTTAGAAGTATCAAGTGCCTTGAATACAAGTAACTTCAACGGAATCTGTGGTAGGCTTTTGCACTTATTACTGAATGTATTTTTCGTTTCCGGTTTGCAAATGGACATTTTACAAGATCTGAGCTGACCTGATTCATGCAACGCTGTGTGCCATTTGGCTAGAGTCTGATTTTACAGTTCCATCTTTGTCATTACTTAATCGAACTCATAATATCATTATATTTGATGATTATGTTTTACTGATTTTACTTTATAGATTATTTAAACCTTACTTATTGTTTTTTTGTGTGTCCATTTGTCTTTAACTCCTTTTCAATTAAATCTTTCCTGGTTTTTCCCTTGTTTACTCAGGAGCAATAACTGTTAGGGCAGCAGAAATAAAACCAGATTACTATTATAAAATTAGCATCAAGCAGCAAATAGTGATCATGACAATAGTAAATTACAATGTATAAGTGTTAGTGTTGTAAAATTTGAATGGATTTAACAAACTTTTTCAGGATACCTCAAATCAAGATTTTGGTGAATTGCTGCTATCGCTGAAAACCAACGAAAACGTGATTAAGCGCGAACCTCAGAACTCTTCACACAATTTACAACATTTCTTGCATTTCAGGATCAAGCGAATGAAGATCATATATAATAGATACGAATGCTTGTAGTTTTTTCATTTATATAAATATTATATCATATAGACATTTCATGGGAATGGGAAGGACCATCAGGACACCCGATTGAAGCGCTCTGGATAGGGAGGGTTGGAATGCCAACTGCCCATTGCTAACAGTTTGTGAATAAATGGCAGGCTCTTCTTCCCGCCCATTGGGGCATCCTCATGTTAGATAGCTATCTGTCAACCCGCAAAAGGAGAAGAAATGTGATGTGCTTCTGTTATCCGAAAAATCGAACCTTGTTCGACCAGTTACTAAGAAACTGGTCAAGTTTTATAATGTGATTGTTGGGGAAAACGTATCTGATGACAGAGAAACGATCGGAATGGTTCGATAAAAAAGTTCTTTTGTGGCAGGCTATTTGCTTATGTGCCAAAAAAAGTTAACAATTTTTAACAACTGCTGAAGTTTATCACAGGGAATGCATAAAAAAGCGTCTCGTTCCTCTGTATCGTGAACACAATGTCCCCCACTGTTCTGGCCGGATCTTGCACTCATTTAGGTGGTAACTTGCAAATAAGGTAAACGCTCCTATAATTAGTGTACAAATAGTTGTGTATACACAATTGTCGGTACACTTACACTGCTAACGTACCGTCACTATTGAAGCGTTCAGTCTTGTCTTAAGTACGAGCCGGTGAAGTTTGTCGAATATGCAAACCCAAGTAGAAAATCGTAGAATCATCTTTGTGTTACATATAAGGTAGTAGGCCGTTCTAATGTTTTTGTCATATCTTAGTTATGTCATAAACATCAATATAGACGAAAAAATGATTAGTTGTTATCTAAGCTAGTTTTTGTTTTGCCTGGATGCTTTCTCGTACTGGCGTTCTCTGTTTTAAATTAGATAAGATATGAGAGTTCTTCAACAAACTTTATGCCTTCAATCTTCATTATTCATCCCAATGAGTGTATTGTGGGCTGTAAACATAAGCTGTAATAACAGAAGCTTCGTGGTTTGTTTGACTCCGATGAACAGTTATCTTCAGACAGTCAAAAAATCTCAGTCTCTCGAACTGTGTGCAGTCAAAGTAGTCAGATTATCGGTGACAGTGTTATCGGTGTCTGTTGATAAACTTTTTCTGACTATACTTGTCTGTCCCGGCAACTGTTCTACGGGACTTGTAGGTAGCGAATGTTTTGAAATTTGATTCTTTTTCTTTTGCTGTAGTTTGAACATAAGAAGACATTAGAATTTAAGCTGTTAGTTCTGTTTGTACATACAGTGAAATAATAAGCCTGGAAAACAGTTATTATGTATTAATAAGGCAAAATAAACTTCTTCTCGTTAACTTAATCGGGTTATGTAAAATTTACATAACGACGCTGATGAAATTGAGGTGGTAGACAAATTTGTGAATCTGGGCTCATTGCTGACCGCCGATAGCGGCACCAGCAGAGAGATACAACGCGTTATGGCTGAAACCCGTGACTACTATGATCTTCGAAGAATGCTACGATCAAAAAGAGCTTACCGCACTTCAAATTGACCATCTGCATATTAATTTGAGCGGTAGTCCTCATCGGCCAGGAAACATGGACTAATCTCGTTGAGGATAAATGCACTCTTAGCTGCGTACGATCTACAATGGAGTGCAGATGTAAAGGTTGTACGGAATCAAATTGCACCACTTTTAAATCGCTGTAACTTTTTACCCGTTGGGTATTTTCTATTGAAATTAGTTCAATATGTATTTGTTTACGCTGTGTAAGTTTCACTAGCAGATGTGCAATCGTTGCAAAGATGGAGTCGATAGAAATTTTGCGTACGTTCATCGAATCCGGATCTTTCTCATCGTGCCATCAGCAGGAAGCTGGGAATGGTACATTCTACGGTGTCTCGTGTTTTTAAATCGGTACCACGAACGTTAGACCATCGATCGAAAAGACAAAAGTGGCAAAAATGGATCTCCGAATAGCGTGAAGGATCACAAGCGGGTAGTTCAAGCTTTCAAGAGGAATCCCATAAGTTCAGTTCAAGGTGTGGCGGAGAAACTGAATCTAACCAAACCTTCCGTGCAAGATGAGAAAAAAAACTAGAAGGACTACACATGTACAATACCCAAAAGGCGCCTAATCGCGATGAACGGCAGAATACGGTAGGTAAAACACGTGAATGGAAGCTCTACACCCAGATGTTGACGAAACAACATTGCCTCGTTATGAACGATGAGACGTATGTAAAAGCAGACTTCCAGGGCTCCAGTTTTTCATTACTCATCATAAATTCGATGTCCCTGAGGACGTTAGAGAGCAGAAGATGTCAAAGTTTGCCAAAAAATATATGATTTGGCAAGCAATTTGCTCGCGTGGAAAGCGAAGCCCCCCATTCGTGACAACTGGAACGGTCAATGGGCAGGTGTACCTAAAGAAATGCCTCCAAAAGCGTCTACTTCCTCTTCTGAGGTCACACGGTAGTCCTACGATTTTTGGGTCGGATTTAGCCTCGTGCCATTACTCGAAAGAGGTTTTGGAGTGGTACAAGGCTAAGGAGGTCAATCTCGTGCCGAAGCATCTCAACCCCCTGAACGCACCGGAACTGCGGCCAATTGAAAAGTACTGGGCTATCTTGAAGCAGGCACTTTGGAAGCATCCTAAGGAAGTGAAATCGGAGGAAGATATGTAGAAAAAATGGATTGGCACGCGAAAAAAAGTTGGTCCAAATGTTGTACAGGACCTTATGAGTAGTGTAAAGAAGAGGGTTCGTGCATTTGGATATGGAATTGAAATTGAACAAAACAAACATGGGAAAATATTCATAACATGTTTTATTTTACTCCCTGAAAGTTTGAAGATGATTGGTTGAACGGGCGAATTTTGCCGATTATGTGTGTGTCGCAAATTGATTCCGTACACCCTTTAAGACGGATGGTAAAAGCAAATGAATCACACATAGCATGGATAGGCATGTCGTGAGGATGTCGGACGACAGCCCGATGAAAATGGTTCTGGTATGCAGCAGAGAAATATTATGCCTAGGTCTGACTGGTTAGATAAGGTATGTGTTTTAACATTGGAAAATTATGTGTTTGTGTCTGGAATACAGCGGAGCTAATTCTTTATTATTTAGGCAGTTCTGGAAAATAGAGCACTAAAAAATTTACACCAACCGAAACATGCGATACAAATTTGAAAGTGGCAAGGTTTCGAGTGACATAATTATACTTGGAGATCGTTGCCTAAACATATTCGTAATCAACTAAATGTTTGCGAAACCAAATGATTCTTATGATTTAAGGTATAGTTAAAAATAAAAAGGTAAAACTTATAATTCAAATATCAAATATTTCAATCATTTTTCAAAAAATGGTAGACTTCATACCGCAGGAACATGTTGCTTGCCATACCAGCACTTTTCGAACAAACTTCTCCACTTGAATCGACTTGTCTGCATCGCTTACATCCTTCCCTACGACTAGTGACCAGCGTAATATTGTAAACATGGAAGAGTTTTTGAGTTCTTATTCACATAGCTCGTCGTCCATTAAAAATACATGCATCCGATCGCTGCAAAACTCGCAAATACAATTTTCGAGAATTTGTTGCTGCGCGTTGTTTCTATTCTGCACTTTGTTTGGCGATTTTCGGCTTCGTGTAGGTCTTCAGGTTGTTCCGTTTCTTGCTACGTTGAATCATTCCGACTATGGTTCCCGCTTTATAGGCCAAATCACATATCAACATTGATTCGTTCATTCGAATTAGAGTCACCACTATCTGATCCAGGGCTCGAAGATACGGGTTTTCTGCCACTTAGTGGTACTTACTGGCAGACTCCAAAGAACAGTGTTCCCAAAACTTGGTTATGATAGACTTTACACACGCGTGATGAATTCATCAGCGCCTTGCCAATTGTCACATAGTTACACCTTTTTCGCTTAGCTACGTGTCCAAAACTTTAATTTTGACGTTTTTTTTACAACGTGCGACATTTTGAAATCGAAGAATTTAAACCGTGCAAAGAAATAAACAAATGAAAGATGACAGTCGAATTCCTAGCATGCTATGATGAACATATTGAAACCATTACAAATACACGCGTACAGCGCAAATGTACGTGAATAGCTTATTTTCGATAAATTCCTTATCATAGCATTTACTTTATTTGAACTGCTTGTTTAAGAAATCTGTGTTATAGTCATATACATACTATACATATCAATGTTCTAAGCATTTGATTTTACATGAGTAGCAGTTTAAAGAAACTAGGAACGTATTTCAATCAAACTCACTGGAATATCTTGTATAATATGTTAAAAAATGCCTTTTCAAATCAGTACAAATAGTAATTTATGTTTAGATAGCTTCTAATTATTTTCTGTGATGAAGATTGCGCAAATTTAATTGAATCATCAGAAATGTTCCGAAAATAACTATCGTTTTTCTTCATTAGTCAAAAAATATTTTTAATTTGTGAATGAAATGCAAAGCACTGAATTTTGAGTGGAAGTTTTTGAGGTAAAACTGTTCAAATCTTTTTAACAAATGAACCAAGGCATCCCTATTTCTATTTTAAGCTTGTAAGAATAAAAATCCTGTTATTGATATCAAATCGTACTGAGCCGTTTCACCTTAATGCTTACAACACGTGGAATACTTTATATAGATATAATAGGTTGATTATG
Source organism: Aedes japonicus (assembly GCA_034211315.2). NCBI lineage: Eukaryota > Metazoa > Arthropoda > Insecta > Diptera > Culicidae > Aedes > Aedes japonicus. Next base: position 91,841 of record JASCZW010007383.1, read on the forward strand.
ATGATGATGATAACAGTTCTGTCCGTGCGCCTGGAACAAAAACTCACCTAAGTACATTTTCATTACTTCCCAGCCACCGCGCCAATGCATAATGCAGCTAATGCTGAAAACATACGTGTACACTTTGGTAACCACAAATCTTAGAACAGTTCTCCAGCGATTTTTCACTCCATTGCTGGGTTTGGAAAATTCAGCCTGAAGTGGTTCTCGAAGTATGGCAAACATCGTGTGAAGTACCGATCCAAGCAGGAAGCAATGCCAGGCCGGAAAATACTCCTGCTTTTGATCCATGTAGCCCCAGGTTCCGCGCCAGTGACTTACTACCAGTGGACTTATCACAAATAACGAAAGAAATGTATCACTGACATGAAGTATCCGTTTCATGCATGTACTTCGTTCTTCATGATTATGGTGACTGTTGAGATTCATGAATATGATCGAATCATTTTTTGGAAGATCGGCCATTTCTAAGTATAAATTCCACTACACTTCACCAAACACTGACTGGATCACTTATGTCACTGAACATCCTCACTAGGGTAGTACATTATCACTGAAATCCACTGTGCAATTACTTAGTCAAATCCTCGCACTAATTGCGAAGCTTGGTGTAGGTGATAATTTTTATAGCAATAAAATTTTTACGGCTGTCGTTCCAGATGTTAATATTGCAGTTATATATAATCAGTGGAACTTTATGCTATCTGAAGCAATTAACACTTTATTTCACGGTGATTTAGATGAAGGGCGTAGACTTAGCCCAATGAATCACAGCGATATCTCACTTCTGAATACGGCTCGCATCAAGGACCAGGACTATTTTTGTTAAAGGTGCTACATTTATTTCATCCTAGCTCAAAAGGATACAACCGGACCTGTTGCCTGTCGGTGCGGTACTGCTGGTCCAATATTGAAGCTTAGACTCCTAATGTGTCAAACGGATGGTAAGACTAGAGGGCAGATGTCTATCCACTTGATGGAAGTCAAAACAGCAATACCGATGATGATGGGTGTAAATGGTCTCATTCCAATTCGCACTATGTCTCGAATGCCTTGCTGTCAGGCGCATTTGCCGATGGTAATCACCTCGAACAAAGGTGCCGGCTAGAAAAGACCAACTGTTGCGTTAGAATGGCGTTGATGAATGTGAGCTATTAGTTTAACCAATGGGAGTATTTTTACTATTTAACGATATGCGGTAAAGCATGACTGTTGTTAGACATAATTGGAATGTGTCATTCTGTAACGGAACTGCATTAAGTATGCAAAACTATTGTTGAAGATGTTGCAGAGCGATATTACAGACATGATAGGAAGGGAATGACAGATAAGAATAAATGGTTGACCTTTAACTTTGTGCTTAGTACACCCTTACTGAGAATAAAGCAAACTTCATTTTGAATTCCGAGAATGGAAGTGTGCAACATTTTTCGCACCGGGCGTATAAAGAAAGCCGGCTGATTGTGTCTTATAATTTTCCTTGCCTTTTGTTTCGGAAAAGCAAGAAGTGTTTCACTCGTTGATTGATTAAATCGAAAAACAAGAAAATTTGAATTAAATCAGAGATGGTCTGAATAAATTGCGCAAAAATCAATCGCTCAATTGCACAAGCTTTACGGAGCCGTACAGGGTGCGGCAGAAAATAATGCGAAAATGTGTTCTATTTCTTTCAAATCCCATTTTCAACTAATTCAAGAAAGAAAATCAACATTTTCGAGTGCAGCTATCTTTATGAAGCCCTTTTAAACAAATTTATTCAATATGTCGTCCATTTTTGTTATGGACTTGTTCTTTTGCAATTTTTGCCGCCTCTTTTTGTTAACTGATCCCCGGTGCCATGAATGCGGTGAACCACAACAAAGCGTTATCTCGGGTATCCATCTCCTTCGGTTCTCGTTACTGATTTCGGTATCCACCGGCATCATGACCGACTCTCCATTTTATCTTTCAGTATTTTTAAAGGGCGAACACGAAAGTATTGCGACACATTCAACAGGGCATAACTTTTTTACCATTGGGTAAAAATCAACCGAATTTTGCACACTTTCTCATTGATGTGTATTGTTTACATGCTGTCAAATTCGAAGTCGTGTTTTTCGATTCAACGAAAATGGAGGTGAACCAACGCGAGTCGAGAGAACAAATTCTTTCCAAACACCTGGAATTTCCTGACCTGTCGCACCGGCAGTTGGGAAAAATGTTGAACATTCACCATTCAATCGTCTCCAGAGTGTTGAAGCGGTTCGAGGAGCGGTTGACGTTGGACCACGGCAAAGGAGCTGGAAGAAAACCGAGACCGGAGAACAAAAAGACGGAGGGAAAGGTGAAGCGGATGATTAAAGCAAACCCCAACGTCTCAAGCCGTGATTTGGCTAAAAAGATCGGCATGTCGCAGAGCTACGTCCAGAATGCAAAGAAGAGAGCTAGACTACATACATACAAGGTACAGAACTTCCCAAACCGCGATGAGCGGCAACAATAGACGGCTAAAACTCGGGCACGGAATCTCTACGAGAAGATGCTGACAAAATATGGCTGCTGTGTGATGGACGACGAAACGTATATAAAAGCCGATTTTAAGCAAATTCCGGGGTTGGAGTTTTTCACCTGCAAGAGCAAGTTCTATGTGGACGACAAATTTAAGAAGAAGAAAATGTCGAAGTTCGCCACCAAATATCTCATTTGGCAGGCCACCTGCTCTTGCGGACTGAGGAGTGAGCCTTTTGTGACAAAGGGCACAGTAAATGGCGAGATCTACAAATCTGAGTGCCTCGAGAAGCGCCTTTTGCCGTTCTTGCAGCAGCACGACGAAGCTCCCCTATTTTGGCCAGATTTGGCATCATGCCACTATTCTAAAAGTGTCCTGGAGTGGTATGAGGCCAATTCTGTCCATTTTGTTCCAAAGGACATGAATCCGCAAAACTGTCCGGAGCTGCGCCCGGTGGAGCAGTACTGGGCAATGATGAAGCGGGAACTTCGAAAGAAAATTGGCATGACATTTTCGGTGTCGCAATAATTTCGTGTTCGCCCTTTAGTATTTCCAACTCGCTTTCACCTTAAGCTTCTGATCCTACGTTGGCTGTTCCTCCGGTTTACTGCAGATCCGTACGTTTTCTTCAATCTACCGCTTTGTCCCTTTTCTTGTCGATGAACTTTTTGCTGACTATGAGGATTCCGCTTGGTACAAGAAGCCATTAGGTGTCACACTTCTTTACAGATGAAGCACTTGTCATTGTTGCCTTGGTAATAGATGTTTCTTTTCCGGTTGATGAAGTACAGCGATGACGGGATGACCAGTGTAGGCGCGAATGCCCAGCTTGGTAGAAAACATCTCCAACATGATGCGGTGCACGTGTCCATATTTTGACAAAACCGAAACGATCTCCTGGTCGGGAGCTACCGGTGGGAGATCGTATATTCGCACATAGCAGATGTAATCCTGGCCTTCCGGAAAAACTTACGCGACCTGGTCTGTAACTAGTCAAAGCAACGATGGTTCGAGTGATGTGTGTCGTCCGAGTATCAGGGACACTCTCGAGTCCTCGTATCTCGGAGAGAGTTACGGCAAGGTGATGGATTGTCGTGTTTCTTGTTTAATATTGCATTGGAGGGTGTGATTCGAAGAGCTGTGATTGATACAAATGGCACGATCTTCAGGAAGTCTGTCCAACTATTTGGCTTCGCCGACGACGTTGATATCGTAGCACGTAACTTTGAGACGATGTCGGACACGTACAGCAAACTTAAGGCTGAGCTGGTAGGATTGGGCTTGTGATTAATGCGTTGAAAACAAATACAATGAAAATACATGAATGGAAGAGGCGCACGAGAAGACAATGCTAGCCTCCTACCACGAGCTCAGATCGCCGGTGATAAAATCGAGGTAGTAGGCGTATTCGTGTATCTGGGCTCATTGGTGATCGCCGATAACGACACCAGCAAAGAAATACAGAAGCGCATTATGGCTGGCAATCGTTTCTACTTTGGACTCCCAAGGTTGCTAAGATCGAATTCGCCGAACTACAAAGTTGAGCATCTACAAGATATTATATAGACGGGCAGTGGAGGACCAGTGCGCCCTTGGTGTCTTTGAACAGAAGGTTCTGCGTATGATCTACGGTGGAGTGCAGATGGAAGACGGAACGTGGCGAAGGCGAATGAACCACGATTTGCATCAGTTGATGGGAGAACCTCCCATCGTACACATCGCTAAAATCGGTCGACTATGATGGGCTGGGCTTGTCGTAAGAATGTCGGATGACAGCCCTGTTAAAATGTTTCTCGAAAACGAACCGCCGGGTACGAGAAGAAGAGGCACACAACGAGCAAGGTGGATCGATAAAGTAGAAGGCGACCTGCGCAGACAGCGAGGCTGGTGAGGTACAGCCAGGGATCGAATACAATGGAAACAACTTCTGTGTACAGCAGAGGCCACACTGGCCTTGGTCTGATTGGTAAGGTAAGTACACTTAGAAATAAGTATCCAGCGGAGCTTTGAAGTATGGAAAACCAACGCTGGGTATAATTATGTTCACCTACCTACGGTACGCTTATTTTTCGCTGAACTAGTCGGTTGATGCGGTAATACGACACTACCATACACTTTGGAATGTTGATCAAAAGTTTTTTCCGACGGCACCAATCAGTGAATCGATCCAATAGGAGACAATCCTCGGCGGTCCGTACCACAAAAACAGCTGTAGGCCCAGTGAACACGCGAACGGTACAGTTCGTTCGGTCCGCTTTCCGTTGTTTTGGAAGCTTTTTACGAGTTGTTTAGTCTTCAGAAAAAGGAATTTCTCAATCGCCAGTGGAATCGTCGCGAGTGAAATCAGTTTTGATTTACTGAAGAAGAGAACATTGTGTGATAAGTGGTGCAACAGCGTCATTAATTGCAATTAGCAATATTGCCACGATCGAGAAGCCATATTGTTCCGAATCTATACGGCACGCATACCAGCAGCCCATAGTGTGAAGCGTCCATACACCAACTACCACCGACCAGCAACATCATCGTGATCGTTCAGCTCCACGCTTAGACGGTACACGCGGTCACTCATCGTCGCTCGGCAGCAGCAGCACACATTCGTCGCCCAGCTGCAGTAGATCCGTGATACATATAAGATAAGTTTTTCAGTAGTATATAAGATAAGCAATTTTCATCGTAGTGTGTGTGTGAGTGTGGAGAGTGATTGATAGTGTGTGTGAGAGTGTATTTAGTTTTAGTTTTTTGTTTAGGTTTAGTTTGTTTATCTGTGATTGATTGTAGATAATTACGTTAGTGGTTGAGCGTGATAAGCTCCCACAAGCGAGCCATGGATGATTTATCGCAAGATGAATCATCTATGGCACGAAATGATGAGGTAGCTCATAGAGTTACCAGATCACGTGCTTATCCAGATAGTTCAACTGGTCCATGGGTTGTTTATTTTCAGCCCAAATCGAAACCTCTGAATGTTTGTCAGATTTCTGATGATCTGACGAAGCGATTCTCGGCCGTGACCGAGATAATAAAAGTAAGACCGAATAAACTTCGGGTCGTTGTGTCCAACCTTAAGCAGGCGAATGAGATTGCTGTCTCTCAGTTTTTTACACTCGAGTATCGGGTATATATCCCAGCTCGGGGTATTGAAATCGAAGGTGTGGTCACCGATACGAGTCTGACCCCTGAGATCCTGCTGAAGCGGGGGGTTGGTCGATTTAAGAACCCTCTGCTGTCACCAGTTAAGATACTGGATGTGCGCGGCGCAGTGTCGACCAATAAGGGTGAAAAAAAGTTTACACCGTCAGACTCGTTTCGCGTGACCTTCTCTGGCTCAGCCCTCCCTCAATACGTCGAGTTGGGAAAACTTCGGCTACCTGTGCGGTTGTTTGTACCTCGGGTCATGATCTGCCAGAAATGCCAACAGATGGGACATACGACCTCCCATTGCGGCAATAAGGCGCGCTGCTCCAACTGCGGGGAGAAGCATGAGGATGGCGCGTGCGCAGACAGCACACCTAAATGCGCTTTTTGTAAAGGAACTCCTCCTCATGCTCTCTCATCGTGTCCGGCGTACAAACAACGCGGGGAAAAATTAGAACGCTCGCTAAAACAGCGTTCCAGGCAATCTTTTGCTGAAATGGTTAAAAAAGCCTCACCATCACCCGATGCCAATACAAATCCCTTTGCTCCTCTGTCAGATGACGAGTCTGACTTTGATTCGGCTGAAGAGGGAACGTCGTTCACTTTTCCGGAAGGTGCTTCAAGGAAGCGAAGACGCGTCCGCCCACGGAAAGTTGTTGAAAAGAAGCCCGAGACAAGCTTGCCCATTTCAAAAGGAGGTGGAAAAAAGGAAAACACAATTCCTCCTGGTTTCCGTAGTACTAACTACACCCAGGACTTTCCATCTCTCCCGGGGACATCCAAAACCCCTGACGCCCCTATTTTAAGAACAGAAGCCCCCTCCTCAAGTGGGCTGTTCTCATTTGATGACATTGCCGAAGGTATCTTCAAGTACCTTGAAATTTCTGACCCTCTCAAAAGCATTGTTTTGGCAATGCTTCCAACAGTGAAGACCTTTTTGAAGCAATTGACAATTAAGTGGCCCCTCCTTGCAGCTATCATTTCCGGTTGTGATGCATTCGCTCTTTGTGAAACATGGCTCTCTTCCGAAATCAATCTTCCGATTCATGATTTCAATATTATTCGTCTTGATCGTGAGGATTCGCGTGGAGGGGGAGTACTTTTGGGGATCAAAAAGTGCTACTCCTTCTATAGAGTGAATTTTCCTCTTATTCCAGGTATTGAAGTTGTCGCATGTCAGGCTATTATTAAAAATAAAAGCCTTTGTATTGCTTCTGTGTATATTCCTCCTAGAGCCTCAGTAAACCGAAAACAATTTTCAGATATATGTTCGGTCCTTCCTTCTCCACGGTTGATCATGGGAGATTTTAACTCTCACGGTACAGGCTGGGGAGAACTGTACGATGACAACCGGTCTTCCTTGATATATGACCTCTGTGACAACTTCAATATGACAGTTCTTAACAATGGAGAAGTAACACGTTTGGCTGGTACATCCTCAGTTGGCAGTAGATTAGACCTCACACTTTGTTCGAATTCATTATCGTTGGATTGCACATGGAATGTGATTCAAGATCCCCACGGTAGTGATCATTTGCCCATAAAAATTTCGGTTGCCACTGGGTTCAATCCGTCGAAATCTGTTAACGTCACGTATGATCTTACTCGTCACATCGATTGGACAAAGTTTAGGACAGCATTAGATGAAGCCGTAACGACGGTAGAAAGGCTTTCACCGCTGGAAGAATATAACTTCCTCTCCAACCTGATCTTAGACAGCGCGCTTCAAGCTCAAACTCGACCAGTTCCAGGGACGTCATCTCGCAGGAAACCTCCTTCTCCATGGTGGGATCAGCAATGCACCGAGGTTTACCGTAAAAAGTCCGACGCGTTTAAAGTTTTCCGTAGACGTGGAACACCTGAGCACTTCGAAGTATACACGGCTCTCGAACGCGAACTTAAGAGCCTCATCAAGGCCAAGAAACGCGGTTACTGGCGAACATTCGTGAACGGGCTGTCGCGCGAAACGTCGATGAGTACTCTTTGGAACACGGCGCGAAGGTTGCGTAACCGAACTACGAACAACGAGAGCGAAGAGTACTCGGACCAATGGATCCTCAAGTTCACGCGAAAAGTTTGTCCAGATTCTGTGCCGGCACGGATGATTCCTCGCGAAAACACGAATTCGATAGATGAGATCAGCCAACCCTTTTCAATGGTAGAGTTCTCTCTCGCACTCCTTTCGTGTGGCAATACGGCTCCAGGGGCTGATAGGATCAAGTTCAACTTGCTTAAGAACCTCCCAGACGTCGCGAAGAGGCGCATGTTGAACTTGTTTAATCAGTTTCTGGAACTCAACATTGTACCGGATGATTGGAGACGGGTGAGAGTTATTGCCATTCAAAAACCTGGTAAGCCCGCGTCCGACCACAACTCCTATCGACACATCGCGATGTTATCTTGTATTCGAAAGTTGTTGGAGAAAATGATCCTTTTCCGTCTGGACAAATGGGTTGAGACGAACAACCTGCTTGCAGATACTCAATATGGTTTGCGTAGGGGTAAGGGAACGAACGACTGTCTCGCGTTGCTTTCCACAGATATTCAGTTAGCTTTTGCTAAAAAAGAGCAAATGGCTTCTGTATTCTTGGACATAAAGGGGGCTTTTGATTCAGTATCTGTTGAAGTTCTTTCAGATAAACTCCACGCTTGTGGCTTTTCACCATTAATGAATAATTTTTTGTACAATTTGCTGTCAGAGAAACATATGAGCTTTTCTCATGGAACCTCTACAGCTTCACGATTTAGCTACATGGGTCTCCCCCAGGGATCATATTTAAGCCCCCTTTTGTATAATTTTTATGTCAAAGACATTGACGGTTGTCTAGGTGACAACTGTACGTTGAGACAACTTGCAGATGACGGCGTAGTGTCTGTCACGGGACCCAATGGGGTCGATCTGCAAGGACCCTTACAGGATACCTTAGACAATTTGTCTACTTGGGCTCTAGAGCTAGGTATCGAATTCTCTACGGAGAAAACTGAGTTGGTAGTTTTTTCTAGGAAGCACAACCCAGCACAACCGAAGCTTCAAATTTGGGGTAAGCCGATAACTCATTCTATGTCCTTTAAATATCTTGGGGTCTGGTTCGATTCAAAGTGCACCTGGAGATCCCATATTGAGTATGTGAAGCGAAAGTGCCAGCCAAGGATCAACTTTCTCTGCACAATTACCGGGACCTGGTGGGGAGCACATCCACAAGATCTTCTAACGTTGTACCGGACAACGATTTTGTCGGTTATGGAATACGGTAGTTTTTGTTTTCAGTCAGCGGCTCGGTCGCACTTCATTAAACTGGGACGTATTCAGTATCGGTGTCTTCGTATCGCGTTAGGTTGCATGCACTCGACTCACACCATGAGTCTTGAAGTGCTGGCTGGCATGTTGCCACTCTCGGATCGGTTTACAGAATTATCTCTCCGGCTCCTCACCAGGTGTGAAGTTATGAACCGGATAGTCTCAGTTCTATAGAGGCTATTCGCTCCTTGAGGCCGGTAAAGCACTCCTCGTATTTTCTCATGAAAATACAGGAGCTTCTAAGTGCTTTATCTTCGCGTTATTTTATCATCACCTTTGTATGGGTCCCTTCTCATTGTTCAATTCCGGGCAATGAGAAAGCGGACTCGCTTGCAAAGGTGGGCGCTATGGAAGGCGATATTTATGATCGACAAATCGCCTTTAACGAATTTTTTACTATTTTTCGTCAACAGTCACTCGTCAGCTGGCAGCATAAATGGAGTAAAGGAGATTTGGGGCGATGGCAACATTCTATCATCCCAAAGGTGTCGAAGAAATCTTGGTTTAGCGGGATGGATGTGGGTCGAGACTTCATTCGTGTCATGTCTCGCCTCATGTCCAATCATTATTCTTTGAACGCTCATTTATACCGGGTTGGGCTGAGCGACAGCAATCTCTGTGAGTGTGGACAAGGCTATCAGGACGCAGATCACGTTATTTGGTCTTGTGCTGAGCATCGTGGTTTCAGATCGAGGCTTTATGATTCCCTTCGGGCTCGAGGTAGACAACCCAATGTGCCAATTCGAGATATTTTGGCTGTACGTGATTTGGAGTACATGAAACTCATTTATGTGTTTTTGACTAACATTAGCCTTAGATTGTAGTTAGTTTAACCTGTATGTTTACTTTAAGTTTTTTTTTTATATGTGTATGTGTGTGTTTTTTTCTTTTTCAAAAATTGTTCAAGTGAAAAGAAAACCATAAATTGTATAGTTATAAGTGTTTAGATAATTTAGAATTTAAATTTGATATGTTATGTAAACCATACTTTAAATTCCCACCCTCTTCCCATCCGTAATTTGTTATTCCTATTAACCTCGAGACGGCCGCGAGTAATCGGCTCCTCCCTCCTAACTTTAGTTTTAAGATAAATGATGTATAAAAGTATGAAAATTTGGCTCTGTAAAGTTAATTCGATTGAGCCTGTACAAATAAATGATTATTAAAAAAAAAAAAAACAGCTGTAGGTTATCAGCATACGCAAGCCGGCAGCCATCTCCATGTAGAAGCTATACGTTGTTGAAGAATAGAATACAAAGTTTAGAACAGTAGTGGTTCAAGCTTACCCTGTGGAACACCTGACGAGTTCGTAAAAAAACAGGAAGTGCTAGTATCAAGTTTCACTCGCAGAGACCTGGCTGTTGAATACGAGCACAACCATGATGTCAATCGTTCAGACGTACCGAGCTTGGATAGCTTCGCCAACAGAATTCCATGGTTAATTGTTTTTTTTAATTAATCATTTATTTATACAGGCTCAATTGAATCAACTTTACAGAGCCAAATTTTCTTATTTTTATACATCATTTATCTTAAAACTAAAGTTAGGGGAATAGAACCGATTACTCGCGGCCGTCTCGAGGTTAATAGGAATTACAAATTACGGATAGGAAAGAAGGTGGGAATTTAAAGTATGGTTTACATAACACATTAAATTTAAATTCTAAATTATTGAAACACTTATAACTATACAATTTATGGTTTTCATTTAACTTGAACATTTTTTGAAAAAGAAAAAAAACACACACATACACAGATAAAAAAAAACTTAAACTAAACATACAGGTTAAACTAACTACAATCTAAGGCTAATGTTAGTCAAAAGCACATAAATGAGTTTCATGTACTCCAAATCACGTACAGCCAAAATATCTCGAATTGGCACATTAGGTTGTCTACCTCGAGCCCAAAGGGAATCATAAAGCCCCGATATGACCCCACGATGTTTAACACAAGACCAAATAACGTGATCTGCGTCCTGATAGTCTTGTCCACATTCACAGAGATTGCTGTCGCTCAGCCCAACCCGGTTAAATGAGCGTTCAAAGAATAATGATTGGACATGAGGCGAGACATGACACGAATGAAGTCTCGACCCACATCCATCCCCCTAACCAAGATTTCTTCGACACTTTTAGGATGATAGAATGTTGCCATCGCCCCAAATCTCCTTTACTCTATTTATACTGCCAACTGACGAGTGACTGTTGACGAAAAATAGGAAAAAAAATCGTTGAAGGCGATTTGTCGATCACAAATATCGCCTTCCATAGCGCCCACCTTTGCAAGCGAGTCTGCTTTCTCATTGCCCGGAATTGAACAATGAGATGGAACCCATACAAATATGATAATAATGATGATGAATTAACGCGAAGATTAAGCACTTAGAAGCCCCTCATGAGAAAATACGAGGAGTGCTTTACCGGCCTCAATGAGCGAATAGCCTCTATAGAACTGAGACTATTCGTGAAAATGAAGTACTGATCCGGTGTTAATGAGGCAACAATTTCTAGCGTAAAATGTATTGCCGCTAATTCAGCGACATATACGGAACAAGGAGCTTGAAATTTACATTAAATTTCATTAAAAATTCCAAAGCCTGCTTACTCCTCTATCAAAGATTCGTCAGTGAAAAACGATTTAGTGGAATTAACTTGGCCAAACTTTGCAGCAAATATCACCGGAGCAATCATAGGACGATGATGCTCTGATGGTTAATTGTATCAACCGCTGCTTTTAGATCAGTATAGAAGACGTCTACTTGTGTCCTTTTCTCCAGTTGCTCAAAACAGATCGTGGTGAAATCTAGAAGATTGGTGGTAATCGAACGTCCAGGCATGAAACCATGTTTGTCATAAGAAAAGTAGCATTTGATGCGATCGAGAATGAAACCGCTCTCTATTGTCTCAAACAATTTAGTGATAAGTGATTCGCAGGTTGTTTTTAACGTCACGTTTATCTCCTTTCTTGTGTACCGGAACCATCAATGACTTCTTCCACTGTGGGAAATTTCGTTCGGCAAAAGATTTATTGTAAATTCTGCATAGCGGCTCGACAAGAGCTCCATTGGTGCGACAATACACTGAAGACGGAATACCATCTGGTTCATTCGAGAATGTACATTTAGTTTTCTTGATGCCATTATTTACCATCAAAGGCGTTACCACAGTGAACCATAATGCTCTTGTCCACGGTAAAAAATCCAGTCCAAAATGTATTGTGTTTTTTTTTTGTATTATCCATCATCGGTACCATCATCGGAATCCGATCTCCACTTCCCCCATCAAGTTTGCTCTTCTTGATCCACAATGCGTCCTATGAAATAAACAAAGCCATGCAAGTGTATACGAGCGACAGGTTGTACGCTTTTGACGTAGGACTACGTCTGTACTGGGGTACAATTTAAAAAAAAACACTCATTACGACCGTCACGAAAAGTGGTCAGGTTTTGAGCGTTAATATCTCAGTCATTTTTAAAAATATTTGCAAAAATTTTGCACCAGTCGATCGGAAATATATCTACGTATCAACTTTCAACTAGAAAAATATTGATTTCGAGCCATATACGTTTGAAAAATTCATAAATGTTAAGCCTTGTCTTAAAAAAAGCCCTTCAGGGCTAAGGGATCATATATGACCAAAAAGGAAAATGGCTGTATAAAATCACAGACTGAATGAAAGTGTACACTGGTTTCGGAAAATTAGTACAACATCAATTTTTCTACGTGGAAAATAAAAAAAACGAGTTTAAGGTCTAATTGACGACCTAGAACATCCTGAATATGAAGAAGTTCAGAAAGAAAAATTAATGTTCTAGGGCATCCGAAATGCACTTGAGTTCGGAACTTAAGATCTACAGTAGTAACTATAGCTTTTTGGGCTTTACCAAGTAACGCTTCGTATTCAACCATATTAAGTGAATATTTAAGATTGTAAACAATCATTACGAAATAAACTTAGATGATCGTGGTCATCCAAACTGTCCTTGGGTTCAGAACATACAATCTACAGTTGTAACAGTAGGTTTTTGGAGTATGCAAAGGAACAATATGTATTTAACAACATTCATTGAATAGTGTATAAGGCCAACAGACATGATGCGACGATCTTGGGATATTCTTGGTCATCCAAACTGTTCTTAAGCTCAGAACAAAAGATCTGCAGTTGTAACAGTAGCATTTTAAGCTATATGAGGTGACTATATGTATTCAAATATGTTCAATGAATCTTTCGGAAAGTCAACAGTCTATATTTTTTAATTTTTTGATCCTTTTGGTCATCCAAACTGTACTGGCTTACAGAACTTAAGACTAACAATAGTAACAGTAAATTTTACGCAATAAAAGTAAAAAAAATCAATATTCAATCATATTCAATTAATATTCTTAAAGATCAACAAACATAATAAAGCAATATAATATTTTCTTGGTCATCCAATCTATCCTTGAGATCAGATTATAGGACCTACGCTTGCAACAAAAGCTTTTTGAGTTATGCAAAGCTACGTTGTTTATTGAAACATATTCATTGAATATCTTGGAAGACCAAGAGACATTACTAGATAATCTTCAAGGTTATCTATACTATCCTGGAATTCAAAACTGAACATCTACACGGTGTTCAATAAGTTCGGATACACTTTCAAAATTTGTTAAAAAAATGAAAACATGTTTTTTTATTTTTTGGATTTATGTTATTGAAAGCTATGTTTACAAGGAACGTTTACAACATTTCTCTTGGAATGACCCCCCCTTTGTACTCCTTAACGAGCTTCAAACGTTTCTCGAACGCGTCGCAGGCGGCACGCACGGACTGCATGGGCATTTCGTCCCAGATTTTGAGAATTACCGTCTTGAAATGATCCAAAGTGCTGACCTTGTATTCGTTCAGCTTCGCCATCATATAGGACCAAACAAAAAAGTCGAGAGGATTCAAGTCCGGGGAGCTGGGAGGCCACAAAGTTTTGTCCAGAAAGTCGGTTAAATTGTCCCGACACCAGGCTTGAACCACATTTGCCGTATGGGCTGGTGCACCGTCCTGCTGGAACACGTAGTGCTCATCGCCGTAGAGGCTTCGGAGACTGGGGGCAACAACCTTTTCCAAAACCTCAGTTTTGTAGTACGCCGCGTTGATTTTGACGTTTTTTCAATAAACACCAAGGGTAGCTTACCACGTTTGCATACTGCCCCCCAAACCATCACCGACGCGGCACTTTGGAACCGAGGGATGTTTATATTGGATTCAGGAATGCTGTCCCTCGATGGCGCCCACACCCGGTCATTTTGCACATTGTGCGGCTGCTGCAGCACGAACAGTTTCTCGTCCGAAAAAACAAACTCCTGACCAGCGTGCCGAGAGAGGATCCTCTTAGCTCGATCCAACCGCTTTTTGCTGGTAGCCTCCGAAACGCCATGGACCTTACGTTTTTTGTAAGGCCTGAAACCAAGGTCCTTGGTGAGTATGGTGTGAGCGGTTCCAATGGAAACGTTGAGATCTGCAGCCGTTTTCCGGATTGAGCGGTTCTTTTTGCGCCGAACTCGCTCCCTCACGATCTTGATGACCCGTGGCGTCCTCGCTGAACGCGGCCGACCGGATCTCGCACGGTCATTGGTCGAGGACGTCTCCCGGTATCGCCTGATGGTCGTGTAGACAAAGTTCCGCTTGACCCCATGCGATTTCAGCAGCCGGAATATATCGCCGGGTCGCTCACCGTTCAAAAAACGCTTAATTACTTGAAGTCCCGATACTCTTTCATCGCGCGTAACAAACGAACAACAACTAACAGAATGTCAACACCGCGCACATTCGGTAGCGTATGAATGAAGCTAAAGCTGACACCAATACCAATGCAGAATATGTACATGGCGCATACCTACGCAATGATGAAAACTTGTATTCGAACTTATTGAACACCGTGTACAGCTGTAACTGTAGCTTTCTGGACCAAGCAAAGTAACAATATGATTTTGACCAATTTAATTGACTCCTCTGAAAGATATAATGAGATATCTAGGTCACCAAAACTGCCCTTGAGTTCTATGAAAGGTGATGATATGCAATCAAACACGTTCAGTGAATCTTCTGTAAGGTTATCAGTTCAAGTTTATAAGAACTGACTTGAGTTCAGAACTTAAGATATACAGTAATAATCGTAGCCTCTAAGGCTATACAAAACTACGCAAACTATATAAACATATTCAAAGAATATTCTGAAACGTCCACAGATATCAAACCTAACGTCTACAATTGAAATAGTCGCTTTATGGGCTATACAACGTTAAGTTAGTTTGTTCGGCATGAAAATCTCAAGATTATCTCATAATGTCTGTTGGTCTTCCAGAGCATTCATTGAATGTGTTTGAATATATTTAAGGACAATCATTTCTATGTTGTTGAGGACCAATTTAATAACACGACAAATTACTTTTATAATAACGCTTGGAAAATTTAAAGCCTCAAAGGGTTAATTCAAAGAATACAGCGTTGTACAGTCTGAATGGCGTACATTTAGTTGCGTCGTCCAACGTCATCGTTTCGAACAACCCAATGGGGCTGTAGCTTGTAGTTTTTCTCTGAAATGGCAATAATCAGTTAGGACATTTTTGGACAAACCGCGGCCGAGTTTTAGAAAAAAAAGTCGAACAAAAGAAAGGCAGTTCATGAAATGATGGTACTTTAAGTGGAGCAAAGTGACTGATACGACGTTTAAAG
Source organism: Aedes japonicus (assembly GCA_034211315.2). Taxonomy (NCBI): domain Eukaryota; kingdom Metazoa; phylum Arthropoda; class Insecta; order Diptera; family Culicidae; genus Aedes; species Aedes japonicus. The sequence continues at coordinate 107,476 of JASCZW010007383.1, forward strand.
ATTTTCGGGAGGGCTGAGAGATGGGATTTGTCAATGACTGTGTAATTTAACACTTTTGGTAATAATATGTTTTCAGTATAAATTGGATATATGAGCAAAAGTTGTTTTATGCCTTTGCCTAACGATTCTTCCATAGCCCACGATCGTCGTACACTACGACAACTTCTTTAGCAAGCCAACTTTTTTTTAGATATTGTGCAGGTTTTTAGGTATATCGTCATATAAGGGTACGATAAACCAGGTCTTTAAAAAACGTGGTTGACATCGCAAAAGTACAACTCTGGACCAGCCAAGTCCGGTCTATGAATTGTTCGTTAAGGTAAATTTCTCAAAACCCTAGGCAAAGTCTTACCATAGCATACTTGTTTTTAATCGGATGAAATAACTTCAATGCGACTCAAATAAGTCACAACTAAGTTACTGAAACCAACAATGCCAGCTTCGTGCTGCTTGGGAGCGTATGATTGAACTCGCCCAAAATTGATACAAATACAAATATAATTCATGTCATCGAAAGCTCTCAATTTATAACTGTGTAAGTGCATTTAGAACACCAAGTTGAGAAACAGATCATAAGTTACTTGTGATAAACAATGAAATGCCTGTGATAAAGCTTAAAATGCCAAAAAATATGAGAAGAAAGTTCAAGTATCTATAACTCGATTGGTTACCTTTTTCTTTATACAGATAGCATTGCCATGTAATGTGGCTTCATCCTATCTTTCCAGAAAATTAACATCATAAAATAATAAACTGCCGAGTCACGGTCATAAAAGAAAATAATGACTACCGAGTCACATTCCTGTGCGTCTCATAAAGGGTGTTCGAGGACTGTATGCTAAGTACATACACGTGTTTAGCGACTAACGGCATCAAACAAAATGTGTATGGCATCATTTAACGCCATCTTTAAAAGAATAGATGTTCAAATTTCAGACAGATTTATCGATTAGTTTTGATAGCTGTTGAAAGCTGTCAAGTTCGCTTTTGTTTGCAACCATGAAGAGCAATATCGATCAGATTGTTTTTTTGGATGGTAAGACGTGTGAAAAAATCAAAGTAAAGTTGAATACCGTTTATATGGACTATGAACCTTGGATGCAATTGCGTAGCGGCAGTTTGCCAAATCCGACCAGCATACACAATCCTTCTCATGTTTCTCAAGCAATGGCAGTAGGTACTCTTACTGCTAAATTAGATGTTATATTGTCCCAGAATTAATGCAAGTTTTGATTTTAAGTCCACAACTGCAGCTTGCTTGCTAGACTATAAACTTTTTGGGGAATTTCTAACCGCGGTATGATATTTCTATTATTTCGTTTTGATCGAAAACAGCCAGGTAGTAAAGCTTGAGTCGTTTAATATCTGGACGCTCTGATTTTACACAGAACCTTGCTTACGAAATAAAAATAGAGTACTCAAAATGAAGCTCATATTGCCCTTAAGAGGAGAAATAACGATAAAATTATTCCGATTTGGTTTTGATAAAGTCTCTATCTCTTCTTCGTTTACCACCCATCGTCTTTTGGCCATTTCAGTCAGCTTCAGTTTCCTGTTCGGTTGCTTACTGACCCGAAAATATTGAAATTTTTCTTGTAGACGAATCCCTCTAACGGAGCTTTGGCTGGCATTGAATTTATTTCTTGGCGATATCATAATCCAATAGCACTGGGTTTGCCGTAACCGTTTTCTACACCTTCAAATGCAACTTCCATTCCTTAGCTCTTCTAACGTTTGCATCAACAAAACTTGACAAAAATTTCCGATTTTTCATGGGTTTACCTTACCCCGCACTGACAAAATCACCTCTGCAGCATCAATCATAGTAACCCATGAATCAGCAGACAAAATTTGACAGCTCTATCAGTCGCCGCAGCGTCTAAAACGGACATCGTGCTGCATTTTGTGGACACCGAAAGCGTCCGTTCTGGCATCTACAACATCTTGGCACTATTAGACAACAATCAGAGCATCGAAAGAAAGCCCAGTTCCGGACGGCCGACGACCCTGAGCGATAAGAAGTTCCAAGGGATGCTGAAGAAGAATACCGTGGAAAAAGTGGCTACATCGCTGCGTGCGCTTGGCCGGGAGGTCGGTTCAACCTGCCAAACAGTGAAAAAGTACCTGGGCAACATGAGCATACATGTCAAGAAGTGGAAGTCACGTCCACTGGTTTCGGAGGCAATGAGGCAGCGGCAGCGGCTGAATAAGACGGTCAACTAGATTTTCCCGGCGAATCGTGACGTGGCGGTGGTGATGGACGACGAAACCTATCCCACCCTGGATAGCAACGACTGGCAGGGCACTTCATATTTTACTTCCCCCACGAAGAAAGTGAGCTCCGAGGTAAAGTTTATTTCACACACCAAGTTTCCCAAGAAGGTGCTGCTGTGGCTGACAATCAGAAGAAGAGGATGTCAAAGTCGCTCTTCTTTCACTCCGGACTGGCCGTGAACGGGGAAATTTATAGTACGAAATGCCTGCCGGAAGTAGCATCGTTCATCAAGAAATACCCTAAGGGCGAATACGCTGATTCTGGCCGGATCTGGCGTCCGTCCACTACTCGGAACGATCGTTGGAGTCCCCTTCATCGGATCAGCTGTCTTCGGTTTTCTGCCATTCGCTGACCGCCGCTGAGTCGTCTGGATCTCTTCAAATGACCTCACCACCCGGGACACCGTCGAATGATGGAATTCCAGGTGTTTTCCGATCCATCTGTGGGGCGCAGTCGGATTTTCAACTACGGCACTCTTGTTCCGAAGCCATCTCAATAACCACTTGACAGATTGTGATGCATTTTATCAACGTAAATATTACACTCTTAACACGCTAAAAAAAACTGGCAGCTAAAGGTGGTCGGCTTCGTGGTTAGTGGCGTCACTCGTCGTTCAGGCGATTGCCTCAAAGTGAGGATTCGATTGGAAAAGTCCATACTGGTTCACTGGGTGTTAGGTTTAGTTGTCCGTTGTTATTCGCTCTATGTTCAATGTGTTCAGTCTGTAGAACCTCGAGTTGAAGACGGTGTGAATGTCTTTAGAAATCCTGGCCTTACAAGCTTTATACGTAAATGTTGACAAAAAAACCTGTTGCATAATGCTGGAGCTGCAGCAGTCCAAGTGATCAGTTCTACACTGTAAAATACAAATTCGTTGTCCCAGAACCTCAACAGTACCAAAACATCTCGAAATTTGCTAAATGGCTTAGCCGGCCATCTGCCGTGCGGGATGAGAAATATTCCATTTGTGTCGATTTCAACCTCTTTTTCCGTTGCTGAGGTCGCGCAAGATCCCACTAAATGCCTCTACCTAAAACAGATGCTGGAATGATATAGGGAAACTAAGTTCAACTTTGTGCTCAAGGACATTAATCCTCCAAACACCCTAGAGCAGACAGGAATCGTAAACCCCCAAGATCGACTAAATATTGGGCTATTATGTAGCACGAACCAGATCAAGAATT